>CAICTM010000476.1:0-64470 GCA_903772945.1 Seminavis robusta | reverse complement strand
CGTGGAAGTACTCCACGCTGCTAAATACTAAGAGCGATGTTTCATCATCAACCTAGTATGACTAGAGCGGTCATTGAGACCCATGTCTCAATGACTATTCACGAGAGACTCCAGTCATGGAGTCGAACTAAACCCTATTCAAGGATCGAGTCGCGAATAAGGCTAGGAGCCGTGTATTGCATTCGCCCCCTGACAAGGTCACGGAAGGCACGACATCAGTCGGACAAGGAGAACATATGAATTAAAGTGCGGGGCACTCTCCGGAGATTGGATGTAGACATGTGCGTCGCACGATGGCAATCCTACAAGGGATCAGGCCTTGTATGGGTGTAAATACCTTATGTTCCAAGTCTGGTAGACTGTCCGCTACTGGCGGAAGTAGTCGGAGCCGTACAGTGCCATTTCATTGACTCGGTCTGTGATTGTAAGGACCTTTTGTACTTTGTGCTGACCATACTGCGGTTCTGATACTGATGATCATCATATTCTTGACTTGTGTGGTTGATGAGGTACCATGTGCGTGTTCCCCTTCATCGGATTTTTTCTGGATATGTCTTTGGCGACGTTCCTTAATATTTCCGGTTTGCTTTGAAAAAGATGTGGTGAGTCTTGTCACGATTTGCGCGCGTGAACTTGCGACGAAGTCATGTTCATTCCGGAGAGTCTTCTCGACCTCTGCGCGGACTCACGTTCTCTGTCATGACAAACCGGTCATGGATACTGGGTAAACCACGTCTTTTTCAGAACGATGGTTACTCCGTTGTGCTGTCTTGGAGCAGCCCTTGGTAGTTCGTTTGTCCAATGAATCTACGAAGTCCTTCCTGTGGATAGAAGAGCGATAGCTGGATCACATCTGTTATCCTTTTGTTAGGGTTGGATTCCTTCTCGAGTAGTCCAACTGTCTAGATACTCCAGTTCTTCCTTTTCGAGGAAGCCTTGGAAGTGTGATTTCGATCCCGACTTCTTGAAGTCTTTGGAAGTCATCTAACTATTCAAAGCGCTCTGCCGGCCATCGACGTTCCAGTTAGGATTAGTTGATTCATCAATGTATGACGGAATTTTCTAAGTCATGGCATGCGTGTTTTCATCTTCCTTTGGAAGATGTCGGGACTATTACATAAGCCCTTGGTAACCTCTGTACTGCTACTAGATAAATGCTAGACAAATCTTCCACGCGTTCCGTTTTTGGATCGTGGAATGAGTAGGATTGCTACCGCAACCTACTCTATCACACTCTACAGTCTCCCGCGGGAGTTCAGATCTACGATCCCTTGATTGTGGATCTCTCTCGTTGATTAGTTTTCATAGCTTTCTAATCCTCTCATAACTTTCATTCTCTCAAACTCAAAACACTCGAAAGATCTTTACACTAGCTTTTAGCGTAGTGCAATGGCGTTGGTTGGGTCGGTAGTAGATGGATTGGTAGAGCGGAACCCAGACTGTCTTGACGGGGTACGACAAGTATTTGTTGCTGACCAGCTGCGTACCGGTAGACCAAAATAAAATGGCATAGCGCAGCCAGCAGCATGGAATTTGGGTAATTGCACACGTTTTGTAGCAGTAGTAATACAAGGAGGGCTAGTGCAGGCGCAAGGAACTCTTTCGCTGTGCTTCTTGGCCACAGCAGAGTGCTGTGGTGGTGTATGGACAAGCACTGATAGCTGGCATGGAGCGCAAGAGTGTAGAAGGCTTCAACAGGTCCAGCGAGTTTGCCATGGCCAAAAATGAGAAATTGATGTTGACAGCCATTTACAAGTTGGCCTTCTCCTCTCACAATGAGGCGTTTCCAGTCAAACCTTCTGTTGCGGGTGTTGCTAGTAGTAGTAGGGAAGACATTGGTGTGCTGGTTGCTATGATAGAGAGTCTACAAGAGTCAAACATGAGCTACTTGTGTTAGAAGGGTTGGTTGCTGTTGAAATCAATAAAAATAATTTTCGGAGACTGCAAAAAAAATTAAAAAAACCTTGTTTTCAATCTTGCGTCAAACGGCTGTATGAGATTTTAAACACTACTTAGTACGATGTACCTGGTAGGCAGAATCAGGTTCGGGAACGACTTAGGATTCCATAGTGGTTCCGGTTACGGTTACAGAACTAGATAGCCAAACCCCAAGTGGTGACGGTTACGGTGACGGAACTATTTAGAAAATACTAAGTGGTTACGGTTACGGTTACGGTTACGGAACTAGATAGCCAAACCTAAGTGGTTCCGGTTCCGAAGTGGTTCCATAAATGGTTCCCTGAACGGTTATGAACTTCTATTTTAGGTCTCAGTAAGGGTAGGTGTGGCCTATAAAAGAGAGAAGTTACCTGATGGATAACCAGATAGACAGCAAATAACCAGATACAGAACTAGTTATTAACCAGATAACCAGATAGACAGCAAATAACCATATATGGAACTAGTTATTAACCAGATAGGTAACCAGATAGGTACCATTAACCAGCAGAAGGTAACCACATAGGTAATCAGTCACCGGAACCACATAAACGACCCATAAGTGGTTACGGTTACGGTTACGGAACTACGTAGAAAATACTAAGTGGTTCCGGTTCCGGAACCACATAGCCAAAACCTAAGTGGTTCCGGTTACGCTATCCAGGTGGAACCAGTGCGTAACCATACGAATAATGCGTAACCTCGACTAGTGGTTCCCGAACCCTGGGCAGAATTCTTGGAGGTTGTTTGATGGTTTTGATTCGGTTTTTTTCAGCGTTCGTCTCTTGATTCCTTAGTTCCAGCTCCCTACACTCCGTTAGCTCGCAATGGATCCTTATAACGAATACATGCACAACCGAATATTGTCAATCCAGCCATTGTAGCCGGCTGCCGTATAGTTACATCAGCGACAGTGGCAACAGTACCGAACACACTCAGGTTCGGCTTTGCTCGAGCGCTACACTCCGGTACAAGTACCTCGTGTTGGATCCTTATGACGAATTCATGCACAACCGAATATTGTCAATCCAGCCATTGTAGCCGGCTGCCGTATAGCTATACATCGGACACATGCAACAGTACCGAACACACTCAGGTTCGGCTTTGCTCACTACACTCGGGTACAAGTACCTCGTGTTGGATCCTTATGACGAATACATGCACAACCGAATATTGTCAATCCAGCCATTGTAGCCGGCTGCCGTATAGTTACATCGGCCACAGTGGCAACAGTACCGAACACACTCAGGTTCGGCTTTGCTCACTACACTCGGGTACAAGTACCTCGTGTTGGATCCTTATGACGAATACATGCACAACCGAATATTGTCAATCCAGCCATTGTAGCCGGCTGCCGTATAGTTACATCGGCGACAGTGGCAACAGTACTGAACACACTCAGGTTCGGCTTTGCTCCCTACACTCCGGTACAGGTACCTCGCATTGGATCCTTATGACAAATATATACACAACCGAATATTGTCAATCCTATTGATCTATAAGGTGTCTATCTAATGAAAGGAGTGGTCTATTGGTCGGTAATCTATTATCTTACGAGTTATCTATCTATCTTTATCGTACGAAAGAAGCAAGTCGTTCGCCCGAGGACTTGTGCATACAGGTAAGTGGGTACCGACACATGAATCACCACCAAAACACTAGGAAATAACACTGGAGGTATGAATCCAGTAGTAGGATCCACTCTCTTGTATATTGTTGGCTCTCTCATGTTCCCTTTTCAATGACTCGACGACGATCTCCTCCTCCGACGATCTCCTCCGTGCAGGCTGCTGATAGGGCTTGAGTTAACAGAGCCTCTTCCTCTTCTTATCCGGAGCGATCGGCCGTCGACAATGGGATTTCCTCGGCCGTCAGCAGTACAGCAGAGAAAACAACAAATAGATATGAGTTTTGTTTTCTGTGCTCAACTGCCGACGACCGGAGACTTTCTCTTGCTTTTCAAATTGCATCAACTTGGCCGTCATGGGCCAAGAACTGACTGCCATCCCATTGTCCATAGGATTCAATGAGGGATGGCTTTCGAATCTACACCGGAGAAGGACGACTTGAGTGAGACTTGAGATTATAGAGGTGTGACCGATCGATTCGAATAATTAAAACAACTTACCTGTTGACGGCCGAGCTCGGAATTCTCTCCTGAATACCATAGAAATCCAATGAGGGAGAAAAGTCAGTGCTGTACCTTCAATTAACACTCTTGATAACTTGATAATAGGCTTACCTCATTGCAATCGATTCGATCGATCGATCGATCGGCTTGGATTTAAAGAACTCCTCCTACCGGTAGCTATACCACTGTTGTCGGCCAAGCTGGTATTTCTCTCCTGTTTACCATAGGAATTGAATGAGGGAGAGAAGTCAGTGCTGCGCCTTCAATAATAACACATTTGATAATAGACTTACCCGTAATAGTAGTAGTAGTAGTAGCGATCGGCCGCTCCTCCTCCACCATTCTGTTGCTCTTGTTGTGTTGCTCTTGTTATTGGTTGTTGGTTGTTGGTTGAGCGCGAGTGAGGAGTGAGGCTGCTTTCAAAGAAGGGGCAGGTGGGCAGGCTGTTCCGTGAAGTCTGTTTGAATCTTTTAGTGTGAAAAGAGAGTACTCTCCAATGACACTTCCCAAAACAGCTTGCCCTCCGATATAAATCCAAGTCCACCATACTCCTCCGGGCAATTTATCCTTAACCTGAATAACTTCAACGGTTCCTTTATCCACGAATCGATCTAAATCTTTCGAAAGGGAACTTGTTACTTAACGATACACATGACCGTTGATTCTGCAACTGAAGTGCGGCTACTTTATTTCACACAGTAAACGCCGGCAAATCCATTCCAGAGTGCACTGAGGGGGTAACCAAAAGGAGCGTCGTCTCAGGAGACGTAATTATCTAGTTCTTAGAATTGTGAGATTCGAAAGAGAGGAAACTAATCCAAAGGCGAGGGCTCGATAGACCTCTGGATTGTTTTCCAAATAGTATCGAATCATTTCCGTCAACGTGACCAGCTCATTCACTCCTCTAAAAGAAAGCATGGCACTCATTGTCACCAACAGAGTGGGCAGACCATGACAGAATGTCATTATAACAGGCTTCATATTCAGCAGAATTGTAAAGGACTTTTGTGTTGGTCTTAACCGTACAAGCAAGGCCTGTCCCAATGTTGTTACGAACGCCATGGTAGATTGGATAATTCCCATCATCCAATGTAACATAGGAGTTGACACCATTCCTGCTTGTTGAAAAAATGCTGCTATCCAAGGTAAAACCAGAAATACCAGGGAAAACAGGAAAGTCACCACTGGTATCGGAACCATCCCAACAAGGGCAAGTGGCCGTGGAAGATGGGTATGGAGCACAGGAAGATTTCATGTTGCCATCGACTCCACTGATGGCTGTGGCATGGACCAAAACATCGTTCACACAACCATCATAATCATCTTCTTCCAAATCTCTCAGCACAAAAGTTCCGTCAACATTGCGGCCAATGCAAAGGGTACCTCGCCTAACGGCAACACTACTAACGGCAACACCCTCGTCACCAAATGCAAGGCTGTAGCTCTGGGCGCCGTTATCAAATACATTGGAATCTCCAATCAAGAGATCATCACCAACAAGAGCTTCAATGCTGTCCCAGCAGGGACAACGGGAGGGTTCACAGGGGAACCTCGTTTCTCCTGTTCTAGCCAGGAACTTTTCACGCAAACCATCGCAGCTGTTCTTGTCAGCATCAGGGGCTTCACAGTCCTGCGCTTCACAGTAGGAATTGCACAAACCAAAGTCACGCCCATGGTATTGATCACACCAAGTCTCCAAGGCAGGGGGGAGGTCATCAGGAGTGCCTTGAGCATGGGCCACAGACAAGAAGAAGGGTTGGGCCAAGAAAAGGCCGGTGGCAGCAAAGATAGTGTTGGAGAACTTCATTGTCTTGGTTGGATGGTTTGAGAGCAGGCAAAGAGGTTAGCTTGAGGTATTTCTGGCTTTGGCTATTGGTTTTTGTGAGCTGTTTTTGTGAGCCACTTTTGAGTTTGGCTTTGAGAATGCCTGGTTACTCGAGGGTGCATTCCAAAAGATACCCGTCGCGTTTCTATCGCCGAAACACTCACTAATAACAAAAGATACCGGTGGCGTTTCTACTGCCGAAACACTTACATCCTCGAGGTACCGGTGGCATGTGCTCTGCCGACACACTGAAAGATACCGGTGGCTTTTTTGCAACGCTCCTCCGAGCTCCCATACTTTCTCCAACGGTACCAGAAGCCCTAACAGTCACGATTGGCTGCCTCGGAATTCATGCCGAGCGTCTTACTTTTCAAACCATTTTAGGGACCATTTATCTGTCCCGCTTTCGGTGTCACAGTTGGCCACGACCACTCCTGCTCCACACATCATGGTATCACCATAAACATTTGAAATTTTGGAGAGCTGCTATGGTGCTACCGGTAGCTCTATCCATAGTGTAGTAGTAGTGCTCGGACCGGATGCGGAATGCGGAGTAGTACATGTGTGTTCTTTCCTCCTACAAGGACAACAAATTTTGAATTCAATCGAATCGAATCTGCTTCAGTGCGCACTCGGCAACGCATTCACCACCGGTACGGTACAGGTACGACTGTACCGGAAGCCGAATTCCCCACGCTTTCTGCATGCAGGCTAGCTACATGTAAAAGGAGATCCGAGAGGCAATCGCAACAATGGCTTGGGCAGGACATGGGAGATCCGCCACTGCATGTATATCTTTTTATTAACGCCAAACCCAAGGCGAAGAAGAAGGACTACCGTAGCGGTACGGGGTAGCTGAGTATGGCTACGTAGCCACCGGTACCGCCGGTACGGTACCGGTGGCTAACTAGATATGTCGTACCGGTACCGGTACCTGTACGAGGTGTGTTCCGACGTTCCGACGTTCCGACCTTTTTTAAAATTAGTCCTTGATTAAAACTCCATTGAAGATAGAAGGCAATTCTAACTCGAGACCCGGCAACTTCGCTGGTTGCACTGCAGGACAGTTTTGGGGCCATAATTTAATACTTTCCGGTATTTTAAAAAATAGTAAAATGCTAGACTTTATTACTGTTATAATCTGTTTTAATTATCTGATTTTGGCGATGTTGGTGGATGTCGGCTCTGGTGGAACCAAGATCGCCATTTTCACCGGGACTGCCGAGATCCGCGGGGAGACCAAGAGCCCAGATTATTGGGCAAGATCGGCATTGTGAGGGCGAGATCCACAAAATAGGTTCTACGGCTCTTGCCAAAATAAAAAAACGAGGATTGGGAAAAATATCTTAGTGTAATTTTTAAATTCACGCAATAGGTTTTACCTGGTAGTCCCAAAACTGTCTTCTCGGGAACCCAATTGATGATTGGAGACTAAACAATGTATGTTATTCAATTGGTCCGTTAAAATGAAGCCTGAGTTGCCGTCTCGGAGAGTGTCATTAAGGTTTGTTTATGAGTTTCTATGGAGACAGACCAACCTGGCCGGGCAGATGCCATGCATGCATACCGGTAATATACTGCTGATACAGTACCTTAAACGGTACACCTAGCACCTAGTAGACGTGTCCATGACCACTCGTCGTCGTGCATAGGTTGCAAATGACACATCGGTTGCAAATGACACATAAAATCTTTCTGTTGTATCCCGCCCTCATCAAGTGCTGTATGTAGTACAGGACGGAGCAAGTGGGACGCTTGCGGAGCCAAGCAGCTTAGCTAGCTTTTGGTGACCCAGTTTTGTAGCTGTTTTTTGGTGCGAGTCCATAGCATGGTGCTCTGCTGCTCTGCTGCCAGGCTGTGATCCCACTGCAAAGGCGTGTCGTTGCAAAGCTTCTTGAGCCGGAACAAACCGCATGAATGATCCCATGGTCTGTTTACACTCGTCAAGACAGAGAGTCCATAAAACTGCCTTCTATTATTAGCTACCAATCTCATTGACTCGCCGGCCAAAGCAAACCATAGAAGGACAGAATGCTGTCGAGGACTAGAACAATGGCATCTCGGCTGCGATGGAGCCATCGTATGACAGCAAGTACTCGATTCAAATCCATGGCGACAGCCGAGAGCCAACAAGAACAGAACAGCAGCTTGGCATCACCGTCTATTTCCAGTGTCAATACCAATCATTCATTAATAAAAGTTCCTTCCGTACCCATTTTTGGATCGACTCTTTCCATGTTTTCTGGAACGCCACCTTTGAACAAGAACAAATTTTTGCAATGGTGGGCAGCTCTGCATGACAGCTATGGTGATTTCTATCAAATTGGCATTCCCGGCATTGGAGCTGGTCAACAAGGGATTACTCATGTCATTTCAGATCCCAAAGAAATGATGAAAGTTCTCAAACAGGAAGGAACACACCCCAGTGGATTGGTGGAAGCTCACTGGGCAACTAAAGCCTATTTCAATGACCGAGGCTATGCCGTGGCTGAAATGTACTCTCGGGGGGAATGATGGAAGCGACATCGATCTTTTCTTCAAAAGGACCTCCTGGCGCCTCAGGCAGCACGGGAACACTTGCCCGTATTGATTCAAACAGCCCAGGCGCTGAGTCAGCAACATCTGCCCCGCTACCATAAGAACGGAAACAGCAATATGAAAGACTCCATCATGGAGTTCCTCAACCTTTGTTCATTGGATTTGTTTACCACTGTCTTGTTTGGAAGTCATCTGAGCAGCAGCAGCAGCAATGACACTGACAATGGATTTGATCATGACCTCTTTCGGAAAAGTGCTGTTCGTGCCAGTTCCGAGTCCATCAAGCTCAAGCGAGATCCTCTGGAAGGCTTTCTGTACAAGGCTCTAGGCATGATGACTACAAGACACAAACAGTTTCGTGCAGATGCAGACAAGGTCTTTAAGATAGGCATGCAAATGCTGAGAACCTTTCAATGGGACCTGGAAGCAGGAACACTAGGGGAGAGCAGATGAATGCATACATGGCCAAGGCATTGGCAAGACAAGAGGAAAGTGATTTGTCCGTTCAGGATGTTAATGAAATCTGCACCATTCTGCTCATGGCCTCGGTTGACACCACAGCTGGAAAAGTTGCCTGGAACTTGCTACAGTTGGGACTCAATCCCTCTGTACAGCAACAACTTTACGAAGAAGTCGACGGTTGGGTTCAAAAGGAGGGGATGCTGGTGCCTGAAATGTTCAACAGAGCCAATACTCCAATCTTGCAAGCCATTATCCGCGAAACTCATCGTCTGACGCCTGCAGTCTTTATCAACCTGATCAAGGAAGTCCAGAATGCGCCGGTAGAGCTTCATGGTGTGACGCTATCTCCTGGGTCAGTTGTGGCATTTGATTCCTACAATCCTGGACGGAATCCCAATTGGTTGGAGCATCCTGAAAGGTTCATGCCTGAGCGTTGGTTTTCTGAGGCTGTGGAAGCTCGTAAAGGTACCCCTGCACAGACGCTAGATCATCCCTTTTTTGCAGGACCGTTTTCTCAAGGTGCTCGGAGATGTCCTGGTTCTAGAGTAGCTTTCCTGGAAGTCCAAGTGTTGTTGGCACAGCTTGTCTTGGACTGGAAACTTGACATTGCTGAAGACATCCAGCTACAAGACGTCGAGAGCAAGCTGGAAACAACGCTAGTTCCCGTATGGCCACGTATCCACTTTGAAAGTAGGCAATGAACATTCGTTTTGGGGACTCTGGGAGGAAGGCGTGAGAAAAATAGATCTCTTGGCTACATCGGTGCCGCAGCCCAATATGTTGTCTCTAGGTAGAAAGGCAATTACGTGATTAGCTAACCAATATCAGGCGCCGCTCAAAAGGAGGAGCAATTTGTTTCTCCTAACTGGTAGGGCTAGGCGCTGATGTTTACGATCATTGTGTCGGTGGAGGGATCTCGGGCAACAATCTTGTCGTCTTCATCGCTCACGGACGACTCCTCTCCAGACGATGCAGCAAAAAGTGACTTGGATGGAGAAACGACGGGCTTGGTGGGAGAAGCCGCGGCACCACCGACTGCCTTGGACTTGCGCTTTCTTCGCCTCTTTGGCGGAGTAAGGCCAACTGGCAGAGCAGGAAATTCACTGGTACGGTCCACCTGCTCGTCAGGATCCTTGAACTCGTCTTTCTTGGGGCTGCTTTCACTTTCCTTTTGTGGACGTGCCTTGCTACCGCTGGTGTTGCTATTGTCGTTACCATTTTTCTCTTCAGCTGACTCCTCTTCCGATTTTGGCGCTCGAGCTGGACGTTCAGGAGCTGGTGTCTCCGCCATGATTTCCTCGATTCTTCTCAGAGCCAGTTCCTGCTTGGCTGGGTCTCCGCGGAACTTCACCGTAAGATCCTCACGGTTCAGATCGATCCTGCAGCCAAATTCTTCTTGCATGGCTTGAATGTTTGCACCTTGTTTGCCAATAATTGGAGAAATGTGATGCCGCTGAATCTTAACCTCCTTGTTCTCATCTGGCTTGGCCCATTCTTCCACCCACTCTTCTACAGCTTTCTTCGCTGCCAATACGTTGTCCTCACTGCCTGTGATCTTGACAGATCCTTTCTTTGATGTTTCAATTTCCACTTCATACTTCTTTCGGAGCTCCGAAATGTGGGCTCCTCCTTTGCCCACAAATCTAGCCATGGCATCCGCAGGAACATCGACGAATGCGTTTTCTTTCTTTGCCTGGTCGACGTGGTTTTGAATGGCTGACTTGGCCTTTGTGACGTCCTCTTCTGTCGTTCCTGAGACCACGACGGTGCGCTCCTCCTTTGAAACTACGATGGTGCAGCCAGATTGCTTTCGGATGGAGTTGATGCGCCCCCCTTTCACGCCAATGATAATAGGAATGAGCCAAGCTTCAGACGTGTCGAATTCGAACACATACAGAAGCCTCTCGGCCTCGTCGACTTTTGCCTGGATGCAGGCTTTGGCGTCTTGCATGCGCTCACTTTCGGAGGATTCAATGATGATCATGTTGACATCCCGATCGAGCCAAATGGAGGTGCCAGTAGACGAGGCAACTTCGATCAGCGCTGTCGCTTGACCCACTGTAGCGTTCAGGGTCTTTGGCAGTTTGATTTTGCAGAGTTCACCTGGAACCAGAAATTCAAGGAAATCAAACACCTGAAACTTGGCCTTCTTGACATTGTTCCTCTTGCCACGGATCACGACTGCATTCTTTTGATCATTCAATAAAATATCCGCCGCCGTTGACTCCTTCATTCGAGCAAAATGTGATTCGTCGCGGCTGGCTCCTTTGATTTTGGCAAACTGTGAATCACCGAGTTCCAAAATGCTCTCGTACACTCCAGTCAGTTGCTCATTGATGAGTGCCACGACATGCTTGACGTCAGGTGCAACTCCACGGACTTTGATTGTCGTGTCTTCGACTGTCAATTGCACGGGAATATTCTGGGCGGTTCGGCGCAGTAGATTATTCTTGTTCATTGCTTCCATTTTCTCTTCTGTTGTCTTGACTTCTTGTGTGATTCTACCAGAAGCAATCAACTTGAGCACTTCGAAGCGACAGTTGTTGGCATTCTCCTCGGGACCGCGAATTGTGACTGCATCGTTGGTACGATGAATGTAGATGGTCACGCCTTCATATTTAGCTTCCAGCGACTTGCGGACTTGTCCTCCCTTTCCAATCACAAGTCCCAGGGCCTCTTCGGCGCACAATATTTTGTGACAAGTGTTGCCTTCGCCACCATAGAGGTAAGCTTTGATTTTTTTGACCGCAGCCTTGACTTTCTCCATAGATCCCTTGACCTGAATGCTGGACGTTTCGCGATTTGCTGAAAGATTGACCTCCAATTCCTTGGCAAACGTGACGATTTTGCTTTTCTGTCCACCCGAAAGCAGAGCGTCTCGGTCAGCGTCGGTAATGTCAATATTCTCCATGTAGTTCGAGGTAAGAAACTTTTTGACAATTTCCGCAGCTTTGCCAACATTTTCATCAGTGCCTCGAAGAAGGATGGCCGACTGATCCTTGTCAATGTCGAGTTTGGCAAGATCCGTGACTTCCGTTCTGACCTTGGACTGTCTGATCAGTTCTCGATATTGAACGTCAATCAGGGCAGGATCGACCGGAACTTTGAGTATCTTGTTCTCTGCAATAATATGCAGGACACTCGCCTCGACTTCCGCCACCTCCTCCGGACTCAGCCCATTGATGGCAATTTCTCCAGTCTTTCGGTCAACTTCAATATTGACTTTTTTGTCGCCTTTGAGTTTCTTGATGTTTTCTCCTCCCTTCCCAATGACCTGAGGGATGGTGTTGCGATCGGCCATGATGCGAATGGTGTTTGTATCAATTTCACGAATGGCTTCCCCGACCATGGCCACTGCGGTTCCAATGGCCGCCTGTTTTCCTTTGATGACCAAGTTCGAGTTGTCGCCGGTGGCTTTGTCAAACGAGAGCGAGACCGAGCCAGCTCCCAGTTCTCTGGTGGATTCGCTAATTTTCTTTTGCAAATCCTTGATCTTGACGCCATTGGCCGTGAGGAATCCCTGCACAACGGTTTTGCCACATGGAATCAGTTTGGTAACTTCGGCATTGGCGGCAATCATGTCTTCGATTTCCTTCATGGCCGACTCGACTTGCTCCTCTGCGCCAGCCACAATCGCGAGGGATTGTTCCTCCGACTTCTTGGACACTTCAATGGCCACCTTATAGGAGGACGTAATTTTTTCAATATTGGCACCCTTCTTCCCAATCAACAAGACGGCTTCGGCCGCGGTCAGTTCTCGTTCTCGTTTCGCTACACCCATTGCCTGAAGACTCTGTTTGACTGCCGCCAATTGTTCGGGTTGTCCTCTCATGGTGAATTTGTGGGTATTTCGGGCCACTTCCAAGTACATGTCGGGATGCCGTTGTCGCATGTCACTCATGGCTCCGGTCGAAGCGGTGGTGAGGTATAGGATGGATTCCTGTGGTAGCTCCAGTTCCTCTGCGGCGGCCATGACAATCTTGTTGATTTCCATTTGAGCATCCGCAATGGAAGCGTCACTGCCGTGGATTGTAATGGTACTCTTATCCGTGTCGACATCCATACTGACTCCGGCTTTTTCTTCGATTTTCTTAATCATGGCACCACTCTTTCCAATGACTTTTCCCATCTTTTCGGAAGGACAGGAGATGGTTGTTTTCTGCATATCTTCAATGGTGCATCCAATTTTGGCGGCCAGTTTGGCCTTGTTGACTGCCTTTTCTAGATCCGCAATCTTATCCGTCAGAGGTGCCATTGCTTTTCGCATCTCCTGGACTTGAGCCTATTATAATATCATTAAATAAATAGAATAGATTGAGAGGGTAAGAGAATGACAAAAAACGAAGACGTTTCCCAACTTCAAGTAAGTTCGGCTCATCTGACCTACCTTTTTGGAATCAATCAATTTGTCATGGTCAATTCTCTCTTGCAGAGCTCTCTTGTCTCGTTCTCCGGCAAAAATCCGCTTCATCAGCTGCTTTTCTTCTGTCAGACTCAAACTGGTACGGGTACGTTGCGTTTCCAAGTCACTGCATTAAAACAGGGAAACCATGGATTGTTATCGGTGAGATTCGATTCACAGACATTTAAAAATCCATCCATACTGTATGCTCGATGGGTACCGGTAGCTTACGTGAGATTCTTGTCGATTTCGGACATGGAACCACGAGGTTTCTTGGGGCTTTTGGCAAACAGCTCTTTCAAATCATCTTGGGTCTTGGTAATCATAGTCTGAATGGAAGAAATATCAATAGTAGGGAGAGAGAAAGAGATGGATGGATCATGAGCCACAAAGAACATGACAACCCAGCGTGTAAAAACTTGACAACCCAGCGAGGAAAAAGGAAAGAACACAGGATCCACTTACCCGAGTCTGATCCCTCTGATTTACCATTGCCTTCAGGTTCATCTCTAGTTTGGGAAGGAGATCCATGGTTGGAGTGTTCATAATATATATTGCTGCGTTTTGGATTATTTCTCTGTCTAGAAGCTTTGTATTCTCTAAGAAAATGAGAAAACTTGGAGAAGAGCGATCACTTTTTCTCACACCATCCCTCCTGCCACCCATCCAAACAGTCACAAAGGATCTTGTGGGAAATGACCTTGTGACAATCCTCTAAATAAACCGTGATTGGCTCACGCTTTTGTCCAAAAGTAGGACCAGAAAGCGGACAACCCAGCAAACCGCGTCAACGACGAAAGGTTGGTCGATGCTTGGTTGGTTGATGGTCGTGGCATCCAATGACCACTGATGAAGCGGTGCCAGGAACCTGCGATACTGTACGCTGAGTAGTCTTTTTGGAAAGATGCTATCTCTCCTTGTTAGGTAGCGGCGGCTAGCCCAGCTGTCCTACTAGCTAGTAGCTTCTCCGGTGATGAGATAGATAGTACTACCGGTATGTGTTGTCCAGGTGCTGAGTGGGAGAGCTACTAGAGGTATCTGGCCAGACAGTTCCGCAAAGCTGTTTGATTCTTCAACTACCTTACTTGGGTCGTATTGCAAGGTGCAAGCCCAGGTTCTTGCATTAGTGCATTAAATGGGCTTGTGAGAATGGCTGCCACTGGGGTGCATCAACGTGGTATTCTTGCTTGATTGCGCTGAAGCGGCCCAAGGTGGACATCTGCATACATGTACGTTGACATGGGCTCACGAACAGAGCTGTCTGTGGGATGAGTGCACATGCGCCAAGACTGCAAAGGGCGGTCACCGCGAATGGATGTGTGAAAAACCAGTGAAGAATTTCATGTTCCCGGTTGGCCTTGACAGATATATCCGCTGATTCTATCGTGCGGAGCGCTGTGTCATTCTACACATAGACCTGGTACCGAGAATATACCTGATACGCATAAGGGAGGACAGGACTACGGCACGGCAAGTAAAATGGAATCTTGGGACAGTGACCATGTGGGTCCGGTGCAATACCGAGCAAAGTGTTGGTAGAGCTGGTTCTCTATAAGCCCACCCGTTTATACTATCTTTCTATAGACCACGCTCAGGTCATGTGTTTCATTTTGGAGGATTTTTGCTTGTCATTGCCATAGATATTGAATCCGAAATCTCGCATCGATTGAGCCACTTCTTGGTCCTTGACGTGTTCCACCTGGTCCCCCCGCGATAGCTCTTGGACCAACCGCTCTGACGCTGTTTCCACGTCGCGATTGTGCAGCTCTTGCGCCACCGCCACCGACGACTGCGCATTGTCAGCAGCAACGGTTCCACACATACCGCAAACCAAGGCAAGCTGGCCATTGAGAAAGGTGCACGTGGGGCAGGACCATTGTGCTTCGTCTGGGTTTGCTCGGCGTTGCTGCTTGGGTGGACGACACACTTCGACAATGTCATCATCGTCATCATCGGCCGTCAAATCCACCAAATCAGACGAGCTTGGCATTCGAGCAGCAGCATCAGAGGGCACGGTGCTTCGATCGATTGGCATTTTGCGGATTGTTGCGTCAGTTTTGCTTTCCGCACTTTTTCCCCTGTTGTCACCCCCGTTGCTTGGAATTGATAAAGAATTGACGGCTGGCAGTTTGGTATCTTGATGGTTTTCTTTGGAATCCTTGCTCTGGTTGTCAACGTCCATCTCATAGTCTTCCTCTTCATCATCCGACAATTCAATAATTTCTGGCTCACATGGCTGACACCAAACTTCATCCTGCAGACGTCGCTGTTCGGCTGCCATTCCTGCTGCTTCTCCTGGTCGTAGCCATTTGGTAAATTCACCCGTGGTCCCACCCAGACGCTGTCCTCCCGTCACTTGTTGTCGTTGTTGTCGTGCTAAAGCTGCCTTGGCCGCGGCATTTCGTGAATTGGCAGCAGTTTTGGGGGGATTGCTGTTGTTTCTTACTCCAGCATTAGTAGTAGTTCGACTCTTTCCCAGCGTGTACGCTTGATCGTTGCCCACAGGAAACCCTTGTGCATCCGCCACAATCCCCTTTGTCAAAAAGACTGCGTGTTGATCTTGAATTTCTTCCATTAGCTTGTAAAAGCGAGCATTGTGTGGCGCAATTTCACAATGCGCCAGTTCATGACTCATGGTCCCTGAAATGGATTCATAGTCGAAAAAGACATCATGATTGTGGGGCTGCCGCAATCGCAAATGAATAGTGTGCGATTTATTGTGCCGTCCTCGAATGGTGGTTCGATTGTAGCCCAGGACATTGGATTCCATAATCTTGGATTTCGGCAATCCATCCCCACAGCAACACATTTCCGAAACACTCTGGACATTGTAGCCACGCTTTTGCAGCAGCGGCAGAAATTCCTGGTGAATCCGCTCCAACAAGGCTTTGGCGTGATTCTCTTCGCGCAACCCTTTAACAGCAGCAATCTTGACATTGCGCTTGTGGCTCTTGTAGTTTTTGGAGGACACTGCTTCTGTGTCCTTATTGTGAGAAGAAGCATTCCGATCCAAGTCACGCAGTGTACGAATCATCGAAGAGGGCGGCATGGTGATAGGATATAGGATGGCAAAGAGCTGAAGCTTTTGTTGTGCTCTCCTCCACGCTGCTCCTGGTTGTGGCCGTTGGCATGAAATATGAATTGAAAATTAGCCAGCAGAATGGCTTTAAAAATACAGGCGGGGAGAAAGACCCCGTCTTGAAACAACCTGCATCTTCAGGTTTGGCAACCACACAGCAAGCACAACTCAATGGAATGCACGTTCGAAGGGCTAGCTAGTCTAGTCGAGTTCATATAAAACAAAACATGGTTATGCATTCAATCAAGCAGCTGATGAGCTCTGGCCTTGTGGTCAGGGTTCAAAAGGGGACTTGAAGGATGAGCCACGACTTCTGCGCCCATGGTGCTCCAATGATCTACTAACCTCGGAGCACAGCCTTGTTCCAAGAGATGATCTCAAACGCGGAGCACCATCAGTCCGTTGGAGCAGCACCTTGTCTATCCAACTGACTGAAATGGGCATCTTCTCTATGAATGACCAGACTTGATAGATCTCACCAGAAGTCAACCCTTGACACTCATCCTTTTGTTTCCCATGAAAGAAAGAAACAAGCTATGTATAGGTGCTGGTAATAATGTTCCATCCATGCAGAAAGCTAAAAATCCCTAAAGCGAAAATGGCCCTGCTGTTTCGAGTGGCCTGAAGTTCCTTCTTTCAGCTATTGTCCACCCTCAAGAGCCACGCCACAGAGGTCGTTTCATCAGAGTTTGGCTTTTCGGACGCATGGTTTCAACGTCATTGCTCCCAAGGAGTTGGATACAGGTTGGAACTGGGGGTTTGGTTTTGATATTGAAGAGTAATATCACACTGATCTTCGTCCTGGGATGTACAGCAATTGCATAACTCTCTGTGACTGCTACAACTTCAATTTAGTTATGATATTGGACACAATAATAGTTGTTCGTCTCAAGGAATGTAGTTGTATAGATTGGCTTTCAAGATCTGGATTGTTGCAGTGGTGCGTACTTTAGTACCTCGACAACCTGCAATCTTCCGGACCTGGTTGGAGCTTGCTGGACTTCCCTCCCAAGCATTGGCGTGGATGTCCATTGCCCGGTGCATTCCCGTTGGCCTTCCTTTCAACAATCGATCATCGCGCTACAACACATAATTTTTCCATTTCGGAAATAGATGCCCACCCTGTTTTTTGCTAGTAATCATTTCTGTGATGAGTAATCCACATATCGTTTGAGATACGATGCTGTAGTCCGTAAGTTCGCCGATGACTTGTTGTTCACTTTCAACTTGTTTTGATTTGGTGTCCTGGTGTCCTGTGTTCTGAAAAACAACACTTTTCTTGGCGCGATCTCTCGTGACCCTCAATGCGGGGATCCATGTAAAAGTTAGTACCAAGCATATGAACATTGCATTTCCAATTATAGCCACCTTCATGCAGGGAAGGTCTGGAAACTTGTTCAAGCATTGAAGAAGAGGAGTTCTGGGATGAAGAGTGTCCTGATGCTGATCGTGACTCCTGGAGCCATGCGAATCAGGACATTTGGAATTTTAGTCCGGAAGATTGTGCGTGTATAAAAAACTACTACTGTGACTGGACACCATCGTGCTGTGATAATCTATGTGCCTCTGAAGTACATGGTGTGTGGGACTGCATCCCTTCTTTCCATGACCTTGAACTCCACTGCCCCGATATTTTCTGTTTATCAGGCAGCTCTGGAGGAGGAGACAGCCCCGGAGAGACAAGCCCAACCCCAAGCGTGGACCCTAGCTGCTTTTCTGCAACCGCTTTGGTTGAGGTTTTGGACAAGGGACAAGTAGAGATGCAGAAACACAAGGTGGGTGATAAGGTGCTTACTACCACTGATACTGAGAAAGCTGAATATCAACCAGTGTATGCATTTGGTCATCGAAGCCCAACTACTTTGGGGCGATTCCTTCAAATCACCACTGATACCAATAGTCTCGAAATTACTGGCGAACATTTGCTCTACATGGCCGACAAGAGTCACCCTGTCCGTGCTGATTCCATCATTGTTAGCGTCAAGCTTCAGACTGCTGATGGTTCTGCCAACCGGGTCAAGAAAATCAAGACAATCGTGAAGGAGGGGCTCTATGCACCATTAACTCCCAATGGAAAGCTTGTCATCAACGGCATGCAGGCTTCGGCCTACATTGCTCTTCAAAAGGATGACCAGGAGCGGTTCACCACCCTCAATGGTCTCATCACTACTCCCCACTCATCTTACAATCATTTGTATCTCGCCCCTCTCCGTGTTGTCTGCATTGGGATCTCTTCCGTGCCCTGCCAACTAATGCATGAGAACGGAAGGCCTCTCTACATCAAGTGGGGAATTGATGCTATCAATATGGCCCACAGAAACTCCAATGTCTACGCAGAACTCCTCTTTCTTGTTGTCACCGGCTTTCTTTTGTCAGGATTTGTTGCTGTGGGGGCTCTCTTTGGTGCTTCCGTGGGGCCGCTAATTGTCTTTTCTTTTTATGTTGCTTGCTGTTTTGGTCGTAAGATCCATGATGTCAAGACCAACAAAGTGAAGAAGACAGCCTGATGTGGCTAGCTAGGTAGTAGGTCCGGATTTGTCCTCATGGAGCTGTCTTATTTTTAAAACTACGTGTACTTTCTTTCTAGTCCACCAAAACTGCGCCCACCGGCTTGAGAGACCGATACCGTACGGTAGGGATCAGGAAGAGCCTTCCACAAACGCTCTTATGGACAGTATCCTCTTCAATGCTCTGCTAGCTAGCTAGTTCAAAGCACAAACAAGCGGTAAACAACGGAAGGGGGGTGTAACAAAGGTTCTTCCGGGACACTTTCCAAGCAAAGAGGAAGTCCTTTGGGATCAGGCTCCCTTGATGCAGCCAGCAGGTCTGTGTACATTATGCGGCAAGAGCCCTCATGGTGGTACCGGTTGCATTCAATACCAGGCTTGCAAGCATGCTATTGAATGAGGACTGAAGGTGGTGTGTCGCTTGATTTGGACTTGGACTGCAAAATGAGCCTTTTGTTGGAACGATGTTTCTGACGTCTGACGTACATGTACCTTCAGTCAACGTCAGATCCAAAAGTTCTTTTCTGTCATTTTGCTTTTTATGTCATTTTGCTTTTCAGGCCTGCACTCTTTCTTACTTTCTGGAACGCTTCATTGAAGAAGAGGCCAGGATGATTCCCGACAACAAGCAGACTCTTCTCACCTTGGTGTTGGTGTTGCTACCATGTGCACAGTCGTTCCTTGCCTCCACTCCAGCAAACCGCAAATCTTCTCATCAACGAAAATGGCGCTGCCCAACCCATCTCGAAAGCGCAGTGATGCCTACTTCCACCAACGCCTATTCTTACCGTGCACCAGCCACCGCCACTACAAAGAAGAACCCTCGCTACCCTGACTATCCTTTGGACAAGTATATGTCCAATCCCTACTTTCAGCTCATCAATGCAGCTTACCCAGGCCTGCAACTCATTCAGGAAGAACCTTTCATCTTCATCATTAATGATTTCCTGACGCCTGAGGAATGCCGCCGCTTGCGAGCCAAGGCCGACGAGGGCACACTGCGCCCGCAAATTGGTGGTGGATCGGTCTTGAGAACTTCCTCTGGTGTGGTGTGCACCCCAGAGGAAGTGCCCAGCATTCAAGACAAAATGATGGCCCTGACAGGTGTCCAAGACCGCAATCAACTGCAATACCTAAAGGTATCCAAGTATCAGCCAGGGCAAACCTTTAGCAAGCACACGGATGCCTGGCCGACAGAGGGGGCTCCCATAAGTCGAGGATGGGTCCACGAAGAGGACTTTTTTGGAGACGAGCGACGACGTTTTGTGGGATGCTTGCCTGCTTTGGAACAACCTAACCACAATACGTTGCTCACCTGCTTTGTGTACTTGAACGATGTGGAGCAAGGAGGCTGCACTTGCTTTCCCAACATTGGGATCCATACCGGGCGCTATGGCAGCAACTTTTACACTCATCCATCTCCCATGGACAGCCGCCAACGACCCGACGGCAGTGCCTGGGACTGGAACTATCGCAACAACCCGGAACCGCTGAGGGTTGCGCCCCAGGAGGGAATGGCAGTGCTTCACTTTTGCAGTTTGCTTCCTGAATATGGAGGCATCACCGACGGCAACACCTTCCACATTGCCGAACCACCCGCAGAGGGACAGGACAAGTACATTTCTCAGCAATTCGTTTCATCCTGCACTTCCTGGATGTTGCCTGAGGACAGCATGCCGCTTGGCCGAGTTTCCTGGGACACAATCTAGCTAGCTTTGAAGCTACCACTGCCTAGAACACAACAACGTCGCGTCACTGTAAGGTAAAGACGAGAGGTGCGAGAGATTGCAAGAGAGGCGTGCCGTAGCAATCGCGCAGAGCAACGGCTTCGGAGTACCAGCGGCATCACTAAGTCTCGGGAAGTCGAAGCTTGCGTACGACTGTGCATGAAATTGGATCAAATCGAAAAAAGGGGGACCGCAAAGTGCGAAGCTTCTCCTCCAGACAATAGACGGGCTTGAAATGCGGGTAGTCGCGAGGAAATTTGCCAAGTCTAGATAGCTAGTTTTAACGTACGCTTCCAGGCATTTTGTCCTTCTTTGCTCCTCCCTGCCTATTGCAGTAACGCCGCGATGGACCTTCATTGTTGCACCAGACTGTGCGTGCTTCTCTGCGAAGTGTCCCTGCATGGACACCCATTTTCACGAGCCCACTTGAGAAAAATCAAGTGACTGATGCTGAGCAGCTGCGTGACATGACGTGTTCCCATCCCAAGAACAAGCACTTGCACGCAACCATTCAAGGGTTTTCAACCAGCCATTGAGAGCAGCATATCAGCCTGTCTTGTCACTCCTTGGACAACCATTGGCATGTGCCACTTGAGAACTTCCGCCAAGTGACCATGTTCAGCAGCTGCATGAGATGTGTTCACATCGCATGGACAACCATTAGAATGAGCCCACTTCAAAGAGCTGCATATGGCCATTCTTAGCAGTACTAGTATTGCCAAATGTCCATGTATTCCATGGACAGCCATCTGCTAGCTAGTGGTGGCTATCTCTTTACCGACGAGTGGCCGCCTTGTGAGTTGTCGTGGAACGAAAGCCGAGTGCGCCAGGGGTGGGATGTGATGTAGACGCATCAAAAAGATTTTTTATTAGACCGCAGAGCTGTTTTGGCGCTTGGCCACTTCCGACCACTCGATGGCCCTTCATTTTTTGACTTTGTTCTGTTGTTCTGCATCCTGCATTTTTGTGTTGTGGTTGTTGACCATGTCTACTTCATCCCTCCGTGTGGTTCTTCTGGCATCATCTCCAGAGGATGCGGTCCTCGCGAACGCTGTCTGTGAGAGCCTGTCCTCGGAATTTCAGATCACCAACGTGTCCGTTCGATCCACGGATGTCCCTCTGGATCGCCTGATTGCCTCTACTCGCAATGGTGCATCCACCTTGTGGGTTGTTTTGTGCAACGACTCTTCTTCTTTGTCATCTTCCTGGCAAGCCCTTGAAGAATTGGTGGACCCCGTGTTGGAAATTCCAGTTCAAGCAACAACAACTTCGAAGGCCCCAGATGTCAGTCTCAAGATTGCCAAATTCTGTGGTATCAACACACCGAATTCCTTGGTCCAAACGGCCATGACGGCACGACGACAAGCGAGGCTCGTAGAGGATGCCCAACTGCACACCAAATCTCCACTCTACGAACACTCCATTGCTCGTTGTTTTGATCAGAACCAACAAATTGGAGGAGACAAGATTGCCGCCCTCCAGGACAAGCGACGCGTGGGAAAAGTGCGCGATCGATACGAAGGAGATATTCGTTTGGCGTTGGTCACCACGGATCGACAGAGTGGATTTGACCGCCAATTGGCACGAGTTCCATTCAAGGGAGCCGTATTGAATCTCACCAGTGCCTACTGGTTCGAAAAAACAACTCACATTATCCCCAATCATCTCGTGTCGGTGCCACATCCCAATGTCAGTATTGTCAAAAAATGCAAGCCATTTCCGATTGAATTCGTGGTGCGGTAAGTGCATGATAAGGATGCCATATGTCTATCTGAGCATTCGTTCTGCATATTTGGATCATCGTCATTGCCAAAACAATCTTTGGTGTTTTTGAATGGCTGGGTATCTATCTCATCGTGGATCTATCTCATCGTGGATCTATTTTTGACTTTTCAAATAAATACTATTGGTGTTCGTTCAGTTCCTACATGACGGGCTCTACTTCCACCAGTATTTGGAAAAACTACCAGGACGGAGTCAGAAACTATTGTGGACATGACTTGCCCGATGGAATGACCAAAAATCAAAAACTTGCCAAAAATCTACTCACTCCCACCACCAAAGAAGAGGAACACGATCGACCCATTTCCGCCGCAGATATCGTCGCCGAAAAGTGGATGACACAGGAAGATTTTGATATCTGTGCCAAGGCGGCCTTGCAAGTATTTGCCTTTGGTCAAACGCTGGCCGCCGAACGGGGATTGATCTTGGTCGATACCAAGTACGAATTTGGACGGGACTTGGAAACGGGAGAAATCCTCTTGATTGATGAAGTCCATACTCCCGACTCGTCTCGTTATTGGTTGGCCAGCACGTATCAACAACGCATCAGTGAAGGCAAAGAACCCGACAATATCGACAAGGAGTTTTTGCGCTTGTGGTTTCGCAAGAATTGCGATCCCTACAAAGATGAGGTGCTCCCCGAGGCTCCACGGGATTTGGTATGCGAATTGGCCAGACGCTATGTGACCCTGTACGAAATGATCACCTGGAACGACTTTGAATTTGATGCTCGTGGTGAAGAACCCATCGGGGAGGCCTTGTTGGCGCATTTGACGTGATTCTGTATGTACCGTTTGGTCAATGGTGTAGATAGCGGTATTGTAGTAGCATTTGGAGTTTTAAAAGCAGCATTTTTTAGTGCGTCCTAGCATCGCGTGTGCTATTGCTTGGTGGGTTCCACAGCTGATGTGGTACTTGTAGGAGGCCCTGATAGAGCGCTCATGGCAAAGCAAAAGGCACAAGACACGTAGCAAAAGCAAACTCCTGCTACCAACAGACCAGCTAGTTCCGTGGAAGATTGTTCCTGGCCAATCGTAGCTTGCCCATACATGTATCCCAGAATGCTGGGCGCCACATTGGCCACGGCCCCTGTCAGAGTGAAGAGACCTTGGCTGGTGCCACCAATCTTGGGTCCCACAGTTTTCTGCAAAACACTAATGGTTGGACCAAACCAGCATTCGGCGACAAAATACTCGGTGGCCAACCATGCCATGGCCACCTCAAAGGATTGACTATTCTCCACGGCCAGGTACCACGCGGGAGCTGCCAGTGCTGAACCGACGACAGGGATCCACAGCTTGCGTCCGTAGATATCGGCATCTCCTTCTTCCTCCGCATTGGCACTAATTTTATCGGCCAAAGAGCCTCCCAGCAAGCCACTGACAGATCCACCAACGGCTGTAATGGCGGCTTGTGCGACGGCGTATTGCGACTGTTGATCGGGAAAGATCATTCGAAAGTAGGGTGCCGACCAAACCCCAATGCACAAGCCAGAGCAGAATCGCAAAAACGATCCTAAAAAGAGCCATTTCACGCGGTCCGATGCAGTGGCTTCTTGTACGTCGGCCAAGATGGCATCTACGGGCGACTCATCAGTGCTGATTGTAGTTGTATCTTTTGATACCAAAAACTTTGTGTCAGCCTCTGGTTGCGTATCTTTGGGATCATTGGGCAACAGGATGGTCGCTACTCCTGCCACGACAAACCCATAGATGCCAATAATCACCAACGCCTCTCTCCAACCCACACTGGTATCAAGCAAGATGGATAATGATGCAAATGCCCCTCCCAATGCCACTCCAGTTCCATACAAACTGGATGCCAGACTGACACTTTCCTTGGGAACTCGTTGCGCAATCAATGTATAGGCGGGTGGAGTGGCAAAGGCACATGCCAATCCCATGGCGACTCTCCATCCCAAGACTTGGGAATAATCTTGCGAAAAGGATGTCCCCAAGGTGGCAATAGCCCAAACGAGACAAGCCGCCACAGTGAGTGTTTTGCGATTGAATCGATCGGAAATGATTCCTGCCGCCAACGATGCAAAGGCAAAGAGCGACGTAAACGCCAAGGACGCCAAGACACCGTATTGTGCCTCGGAGAAACCGACATCGACGTTCATGGCAAGCAGTGGATCGGCATCACTGGAAAAGTCCACGAGGTAATAGAGTGAGGATCGACTCCATTGATTGGAAATGTAGACTAGCCAGAGGGGTACCACCAAGCCAAAAATCCAAGGGAGTGGCGATGAATCATCAGGATTGTCCAATGATGATGATGCAGAGTCTGGATCTGGTTGTGAATCATCATCCTTCTGGTTGGCTCTCAGTACTGATTGTAGACTGAACTGTCTGCCATGTTGATATCCAGTGGATTGTCGCTCGTGACGAGGGTATCTTCGAAGTTTCCATGACTGCTGACACTGGCCACCTATACTTGGGCGGGCAAATCCATTGGCCTCTCTGAGCAGAGCGACAAGGCAAACCAAAGACCACAAAACTTGTAGCTTCATTTTTGTTTCTTGTGGTGTACGGTAGCAGGCTGTGAGGGAGGATTGATGCTCCCAGTGCGCCATTGTGAGGAGTTGCTGATGGGACATCGGAGGGAGACCCAATCTAAAGATCTTGGATCTTGAGATCTTGACGAAAGCAGCAGTGACGTCAGAAAAATGAGGCTTCAGTCCCCAACGTTGACCGAGACTGTGATCATCGGTGATCAGCCCATGCATCAGGAAGGCCTCGTCATGCGACTGTTAGTCCCGGATTCTTCTTCCTATGGTCAAAGTCGCGTCGGATCGCTGAAAGTCGTTCACAAAGTCGCGTGCGAGTCGTACGCGACTTTGGTACGACTTTCCGAACGACTTTCAGCGATCCGACGCGACTTTATCGCCATACTTACAGTAAACTTGCGCGACTTTCAAAGTCGTGTGAGAAAGTCGCACGCGACTTTGGTGCGACTCGCATGCGACTTTATGAACGACGTTTGATGCGACTTTGGTGCTCCTGTGCGACTTTATGCTGATTTTGGCGATTTTCAGTCGTATGACCGGGCCTTCCAGGACCATGCAGGCAGCTTTCACAATAACATTCAGCCCGCGAACTGAACCATTGCAGCCACTGCTTTGCCTAGCCTCGCCCCCCTCGCATCGTAAATGGTATATTTTAAGGTTAAAGCGAATGTTACCACGCATCAGGGCTGATCCCTAACCCAATGCAATTGACACTCCCATTGCATGCATCCGCCTAGGATAAGCAACTACTTTCGCTGAGTTTAATATTGACAATGAGGATAAGCAACGGCGCCAACAGCGGCCCAACAGCAATACAACCACCAATGCCAACAGCCAATGCCAGGGTTGCCTTGCTCTTTTGGTGTCGCTGATCTCTTTTGCTTTGTTGATAGATTGCTCATTTTCTGGGTTTGTCATGAATTGGTTGACCGGCGGCGGAATTGACCCAGAGTTTGTCTTTACTGAAAGGATGAAGAATACAATGAGCAAGAAAGGAGTGCAAGGTCTATACAAGTGGTTGCACGACCACCAGACTGGTATCGCCGGTGACCCTGCTAGGCCTAGCAGGAAGGTTGCCAAGACGGATGCCATGACCGATTTGGAGTTGAAGAAGAAGACCAAAGAGGTGAGTGTTAAATTGGAGGAAGAGGGTGCCAAGCTCGAGGACATTACCAATGAGCGAGAGTGGAAGGAAGCGGCCAGGGATGCCAAGGAGGCTGAGGAGGCCGAGATGAAGAAGCTCGATTTGGTTCTCGATGCGATTGTGGAGGCTGCTGGAACTCCATCCCCTGAGCCTAAAAAGAGGCCAGCCGTCATGCTCACCCAGCTCACCCAGGGCAATGACGATGATGACGACAAGAAGGATGATGACGACAAGAAGTTACCAGTTGGCGCTGGTGGCGGAGGCGATGATGATGACCTATCCGACGAAGACGTCGAAATCTGTTCCTTTTGCTATTGCCTCCCCTGCGAGATGAAGACCAGCGGAGACATTCTTGTTGCCATTGGCGATCAGCACGTTGGCGAAGGATACACTTCTGCCGAAGTCCGCTACCGTTTGTACCGTGAGGCCTTCCGTATTTGGAAAGGTGTTGTTGGTCGTGGCAACCGCACGCCTCTTCCTGCTTGTTTCATGGCTTTCATCAAGGGAAGGTACCCCAATCCGCCTGGTGTTCCCTACGTTGGATTTCTCCCCCCTCCTGACAGTAAAGAAGCTAGGCGCCGTCGTGCTTTGGAGGAAAGGAGGGAATTGGCATTGGTCAGGACTGCGAGCAAAGATTCCGACAAGTATGACGATGACGATGCTGATGACACGAGCCCACCCACTCCTCCTGTAGCTGGTCTCAGCCAGGCCTGGTCGCCGATCGCGACCAAGAAGCGTCGCAAGGATAACGGCGATGACAAGGAGGAGCCACCCATGGCCGCCTGAGCAGCCGTTGTAGGACCCATTTACGTTTAGGATACCAGTAGTAAGATAACAAAATAGTAAGAGATCAAAGTGAAACATAAAAACTATTAGACTACTAGTTGTTAGGGGATTTACATCTGTTCGAAATTGGCTCCAGCTTCGCCACGGAGCATCTCAATCTGAGCTTGCTTGTCGCGGTCGTCTTCGTCTTCTGAATCCTGCTCTTGTGTTAGCACTTGCGAATTGTTGTCAGCTTCGTCGTCAGCATCTTCACCCTCATTATTGCGTTTGTTCTTCTCAGTTTCGTCGTCAGCATCACCCTCATTATTGCGTTTGCGTTTGCGCGTTCGATGTCCCCTGTGGAAGAACAAAAGATCCTGGTAGATTGGGTTGGTTGTCAGTGGAGTGAAGGCGGGCTCACCCTTTCCGACTTTTTTGTTGTGCACTTTCCATAAACCCATTCCTTCAGCGCTGTGGACGATCTCGTGGCAGGTCAAGCCAGCAAACTCCGGACGTTTGAAGATTTGTCGTCCATTCCATTCAGACTCACCAGGCACGTGGTTGTGTGCCGGTATGGGACAATCTGTGCACCCAAAGACATTCTTTGCCAAGCCTTTTTCGTTGATATTCGCTGCCATGTTGTTCTCCAACCGACATACTGCGCACTTGACGCCTCTTCTGCCTCCCACCAAAGTAGTGGCTCGGTGTGCGGCTTTCTTGAATCGATTGTCGAGGTTACTTGCAACGTTGTTGGTAGTTATTGCGTCTTCCCCATCTTCGTCTTCGTCTACGTACAGCATCATTTCTTCTGCAACAATTGTGTAGAATTCGTAGCGTTTCAGCTCTTGTTTTGTTGAACGTACACTCTCCCGGGCCGCCATATTCCAAGCAACAAAGGCGTTCAAAAGATAACAGTCTAGAAGACCAAGATAGATCTTCTTGTACCATTTTTTGAAGTGAGCCTTATTGCCAAATCCACCACCATGTGCACGCAACTGATCTCCTCTGTCCACACCGCCCATGGTCCGCTGATACTTCCTTACTGGATAAGGACATGGCAAGGTCACCGCTTTGGGTCCAAGTTGTCGCTTCACTTCTACAATGGTAGTGTCTCCCAACGTACTCACAACGTTGACGATTCTGGAATCGTTCCACTGAATAGCAAGTACTTTGTTGGTCTTGTCCACGAACATTTTGTAGCTCCCACGATCAGTTTTCTTGGTTAATGTCATGAGATCCTTCTTCCAACCCTTTCGTCCAGCCTTGCAAGTGCCAGTGGCGATGATATTCGCATGTTCCCGGAGCAGAACAGCTAATTGTGGTGCCATGTAGCGATTGTCCAGCGCCATGTGTCGTGGAGCAGCGTTCGTGTCAAGATGCAAGCGCAGACTGTAGATTGCATTCATTGGTGCTTTCTGCGTAGTGGGCAAGCAAACCAGATCCTTGTGAATGCCAACGTTGTGCTTGTTCTTGCCTTGATAGACATCCAAATGAAAGATGCAGAAGCGAGTAGCACATGACAGGATGAAAAGATCGACACGAAACTTCTTGGGTTTGCTTTTGTTGTATTGGCGCACTGGACAATACTTTGAACGAGTGGCAATCCCACCCTCATCGAACGAAAGATCCCTGCCAACAACAAATGTGTTCCTAGCATAAGTGTTGAAGGTGCATATCGCATGGCGAAGCTGATAACACTTGTCGCGGTCCTTTTCAACCTTTTCTTCCGGGTGGAATGCTCCACGAATCTGCCGGAACCTTGTGAGAGGCATCACTCCGCCAGCAAACCCAGTTGATCCCTTGATCTTTCGCGGTGCCATTGAACGATCAAAGAGAATGCCCCGTTCTTCAGGGCTAAAGTATGCCGTATATCCACCGCCATCCACGGGTGACAAGGAAATCTTGAGCATGATCCCCAAGAAGTGATACATCTCCGTGATAGAGATGGGACGCCACTTCTGTCCATGATAGCGTCGATTGGGCAATCCCTTTACCATGTTATCACCATAATGGTTGGACTTACGGGCAAGCCGTGCAACAAATTCTTTGTTCAGTCCTGTAGTCACCGCCAGACACTCCAGGGGTGTGGCAAATTTGCCAGAAACTCCTCTCCTCAACTGCGTTGTAGCATCCGACAGGTCCGACACATCTAAAGTCTTATCAGACGGATCGCACTCCTCCCATACGAACAGAAGATCTTCGATCTTCTGCTTCAGATCCTTGGCTTCCGGTGGGATCTCTTCTTGTTCCTCATCACTGTCATCAGAATTTTCCTTCTCTTCTTCTTCGTTATTGCCTTCCAGTTCCTCGTCAACGTCACTCTCAATCTCTTCCTCGTCAATCGCTCCTTCGGGAATGGTGATGTACTCGCCTCCTGTCTCATCAACGTCATCCCCATCATCCGAGGCAGATTCGTAACCAGCACTGGGATTGGCTCTGGTGTGACGTCTGCGCAAGCTTGACTGTTCCGAAGAACCAGAACGTCCTGTTCTGATAGAAGAACCACCACCTCTTGCACTACCGCTAGAGAGTGAACTCACCGTGGTGGTAGCTCGCAAAGCAGCCAATCCAGTAGCAGCAAGAATCGAAGTGGGAGTGGATTCTTCCAGTTGCATAGGTGCCCTTTGTTGTACGTTCGAATCACGCCCAATGTTCTGTTCAGGATGTTCTTCTTGGTCTCTCTTGAAAGCTTTGATCGCTTCTTGCAACTGCGACGCCTTGGTCTTTGGGAATGCCCTTTCCACCCAAGCTATGGGTAGGTCTTCACCGATTGGTATGGTCCAGTTGATGCTGTAAAGGTTTCCATTGGCTGCTTTGGGACATGCAGTAACCTTGCCGCGAAGTTTCAGCCCGTTTGGGAATTTTGTTTTGAATTCGCCCCGGTACTGCTCCTTGATGTAGAAATCGCCGCCAGCAAGCAGAGGCATGTTGTTGTAGCGGAACCTGTTCCTTTTCTTCTTGGTTTGTGTAGCGTCAGTGTCCTGTGTCATTGGCTCATCCTGTGTCATTGGCTCATCCTGTGTCTCACGGGAGACTTCAGCATTGTGGTTGCTTTCGCTTTCGTTTTGCTGCGAATCCACGATCTCGCTCTGCTGAGAATTCAATGGTGGCATCTCAACCCTGGGCGGCGCAGGCATCACCGACACATCCACAAGCTGCTGTTGTACATACTGATGACCCCTGTATGGTGGATGTTGGTCAGGGCTGCCGGGAACTTGTTCTTCTCCACTCTCCATTGCTGATCTATTCAATTGTTGTGAGATCGACAAGAAATGACACGATTTTTGTTTCACCACAGCTTCTCGAGTTTCAGTCCAATCATGATGATCAACACATAGAAAAGAACGGAAATTTCCTGTAGATTCCATTTATCGCATTGTTGATCCGCCATTTCAGACGCTAGGGTGAAAAAAGGGGCTTTAACCCGAACCTAATGTCACACAGCACTCGGTTTCTAAAGGGGATGCATATTGACACGCGCTTTACATTTCGAGTTAACGTATCTATTTAGTATTTATTTATCCACACCATTGCACCCCCCAACCCGCAGTGGACGCCTATAGAATGTCGTTACCTCCCCCTCTTGGCATCGTTTATGAAACCTACATGACAGGAGCCGACATGGCAAAGGCAGCCGGTAACATTGACGATGCCATGATGAATTACCTCAAGGCTTTCAATGTTTTGCCACAAACGCAAGACTTCGACCAGTTCCGTCATGACATGATGCTTCAAATCTCTTACATCGGTGGATCGACAAAAACAAGTGCCTTGAAAGAGGAGAGCTTGCTGATCCTTGAGCGGTTGGTAGAAGACACAGAAAACCAAGAACCAATTTTCATCAGAGCTATCGCTAGCCATTTGCTGGCCTGCCACTACGCTGCATGCCACAAGATTCCACATGCACATGCTTGCTCCAAAGCCACCATTCAGTTGTGCAATGGAGCTACCTCGGAAGACAGGGGGCGAACCCATAAAATTGGGGGGACTGACTTCTCTGCAAATAATGTTTTTAATGACATTGTGGAAAAATCTGAGAAAATTCGAGATTACAGTGGGGACACATTGGCAGGCTATTCCAAACAAAGTTCAACTTTCCTTCAGGAGTTAGTTGGCCTGGGTTCAAACCCCTTGGATGTCCCTACGTCTCTCTCTGAAATGCAACCTGGGACAGCCCAGGAATGGCTGGACTTGACGAAAAGCAAATTGCAGCAACAGGGCGAGGCCTTCACAACGCCACCAACTCTAACCTGCAAGATCATGGAAACAGTGAAAGCCCTTCATGAGAATGACAAGACATTTTTGATCTTTTATCAGGGACCACTCGAAAGCGCAAGTCAAACACTGCAAGATCTGAACACTTCGGATGAAGCAGCCCAGTTGATTCGACATATGGATGACGAATGGCAGAATAAGCTTGTATACCGGGTGTTTGATGTCGATATGAAAAGAATCGAGCGGGGGAAAACACACAATGTCTTCTGTGATGTGCAGCTGGTTGCGTGCAATGCTGAAGAAAGCCATGAAAAGAATCTGTTGTCAGCCTTTGCCATTGCTTGTTTGGAACCGCGAGGCAAACCCGGGGCACTTACTGCAGGGGATCCGTCCAGACCCAAAAAAGTGCTTTTCCCCACAACACACAGCACTCAGCACCCACAGATTAGAACATTCATGGCCATGATGGGGTGCGAAGAAATTGATGTCGCCGATTTGACGGTGCTGAAGCTATTGGAACAACAATGCAAGACTGCCTTGAAGGTATCCCCGTTCTCCAAGAAAGCCACTCCTCGTTTGTATGACCATGCAGCCGGAAACCAGTGTGGGAAGTGTGGGATCGTTGGCCCCAGCCTGTTGAAGTGTTCTTGTGGCAAAGCCTACTACTGCAGCAAGGAGTGCCAGAAAGATCAGTGGCGCAGCCATCGAGCAGATCACAAGAAAGCCATGAAGAAAAAGGCCAACAAGGAGTCCTCCAAGTAGGGATGTGTGGACTGAGATCTGCTTTGTTGTAGCAGGCCCAATCTGGAATCAAAGGGCTGCACTATGAGCTTGGCATTCCCACGCATGGATTCCAAATAAGGTTTGCGGGGAAATGATACCCAACAGTATGTCAAGAAATCTATCAATCCGTCTACCTAGCTATCTCAATTAACTTTCTTTGATGCAATGCCGACGTGAATGCATCAATCATGCAAGGCAAGCGCAACTCCGCCTTCTCTGTTCACATGAGAGAACACACCAAGAGGGAAAATAGTGCAAGGATACAGCCAAATGTTGATGGAACCGTGGCTTTCGACGCATCGGTATCAGCCTCGTTACCGTCTGTTCCTTTGCTTCCATTTCCAGAACTGCCAATATCCGATTCTGTTCTTGCGGGAACATTGATTGTATTCTGGATTCCTCCACTAGGACATGCAAGGTCACTTGTTGCGTAGGTAAACAAGCCAACCTCACCCTTCAGACAGGAGGGAGCAAATGGGGGGTTCACGGTCAAGTAATACCCATATTCACCATTGCTGTCTACTTTCCCATTGCACTCATCAACGGTTCCTCCAAATGCGGCACTTTGTTGTAGAGTCCCGGCAGAATCATAGAGACCATAGATTGGATGACCATCACGAGCAAAGCCAACAATGGGGCTTGGCGGGGCTTTTTCTGGAAATTGGGAAGCTAGCTCTCCAAAAGGTCTAGTTGCATTGCCTTCATCATTGATCCACCAACTTGAAGAGTCGGCAAAGGCAACTCCCATGGATTCTAGCAAGCAGATTGGTGGGATGTGGTAATGATACTGATGCTTCTTGTCCGAGTGGCCATTGCAGCTGTCGTAAGCCCAGGTCTGCTTGTGGCTATCCAGGAGAACCCCATTTGACAAGATTCCTACTACGTCGTCTTTGATCATTGTGGGTTCTCCAACAACTGGATTCTGGGGGATCACCATTTTGTAGTGTTGGAACAGTGGCTGGTAGAGTCCGTGGGATGTCATTCCTACACCGCATCCACCTACGAGGGACGCAAACATGAAAAGGCTTTCACGAGACAAGCATTGGTTCACATGCATTTCATTTTCAACTACTCACAACCACATCCTCCACAACCACAAGAACCACATCCTCCACTACCACATCCCCCACAACCACAACCGCAAGAACCACAACCACCGCAGGAATTGCAGCTGCACGCCCCAGAACAACCAGACTCAGAACCACAACCAGCACAGCAATCCGTCATGTTTTTGGAAGCACTGCATTGAGAACCACAACCTTGTCGAGAGCAGAAAGGTTGAGTTTTGGTGCAAGGCTGCACGTGTTGAGAAACACTAAAAGCTAGAGAACTTCTCGTACCTGAGCATGCGCTGCAGTAGTTGGTTGAATTGCAGGTGCCAGCACAACTGCCACAGGAGTCTTTGATGTTTGCAGAGATGAGAAGAAAGACACCAGAGTATGATATATTAATGTTCATCACAATCAGAAAGAAAAGAAATGAACAGAAATGAACACTGCTTACCTCCACCACAGCTGCCACAGGATGATTCATTCAAGAATCTACCATGAGAGAAAATGTTCTTCGATGCTGCCACCACAACTGTCTCGTCCACTGATTTGCCCAGAAGAGCCAGCAACAAGAGAGGGAATCCAGGAATGATATCAGGGTTCACTGCATGCATGGCTTACTCGCTTCTCAGCTGCTGACTGTATCTCACCTCCACAAGAGGACCCACAAGAGGACCCACAAGAGGACCCACAAGAGGACCCACAAGAGGACCCACAACAAGAGTACGCTGAAAAGAAGTTAGAAATAGGAGTTCCTCCAGGAAGAAGCTCAACCATAACCGAAGATTCTCACGTACGTTGGCAGATTCCGCAAGCTGAACATGGATTGCAAGAACAGGCTTCAGTAGATGATGCACAACTCGAACAGCCATGAACAGAGCCACAACCAGAGCCACAACCAGAAGAGCCACAACCACCTGAAGGAACGGACGCAACTTTTTGAGTCAATAGAAGGTTTCCACCTGACAACAAGGATGGAAGGTGCTGTTTTCGTACCACATGCTCCACAGGCTGCGGTGTTTGCTGCTGCACCACAAACTTGCAAAATCGGATCGCTTTGCGGGATGGTTCCGTTGCTTCCTTGCATATTGGGATGGTCGGGGCAACCATTGCTTTCAATGACAATGTTGTCGCCTGATATGGACACGACCACATCTGAGCGGTAGCAAAAGTTGTTTGCTGCAAGATTAGGGGAAGTGGAGTTGAGACAGACTTCCTGTGTGGTGGCAGCTCCACTCCAATGATTGACACCAGTTGCAGCACTAGTTCCGTTGGCGCCCGCGAGAAGAATTGGGTCCCAAGGGTCTACAATGCTGACATTGAGAGCTTGTAGAGTTCCGTCCGAAGCCTGCTGTGCTAGTTCATCGTCGTAGACAACAGTGACTGTGGGAAAAGCCCCTTTGGTACCTGCCTTGATGTAGGTAACAGCAGCTGTCTGAGAGACATCACCAGCCAAACCGAGCAGAATACTGTGGCGTCCGTTTACTTCAGTGGGCAACTCGGACATGAGGGAATATCCAGAGTCGACGCACACTTGCAATAGAAGGCACTGCAGGCATCCACGTTACGGTATGGCAGGGAGGAATATCACGCACAGTGAGGAAAGGAACACTGTATCCACAATGTCAATAACAATAACAATAGAGCAAACTAACTCACCGAACCAGTATGATCATACGGATTGTAAAACACATTGCTTCCATCGGGAGTACATCCTACACCTGGATCCGCATCCATGCAAAGCCCAACGCACTGGTTATCCACCAAATAGCCAGTGGCCGTCGCAGGAGCTGCAGATGCCACGAGATGTCCTGCAGAGGAAGCGACGATGGCCACAGTCGACAAGAGCAAGGACGTAAGAAATCTCATATTGACAACAAAACAAAGCAACTGGGAAGAGCGTTCGCTGCTCAAGACCTTCAGATTTTCTTGTTGGGAGCATCCTGTTTCTATTTACGTGATGTACCGTTGGCTGAACTCAAAGGAGCTCAGGCAATCTTTGTCCTGCCCTTCCCCCTTCCCTCGAGCTTTACAGTACCGGTACCGTACAACTATGATAGCTATTATTAATAATTCTAGTAGCTGGCTTGCTTGGTTGGTTCATCGCTTGGAAGTTTGAAGATGATGTGCGGAAAGCCATCGCAAAGAAAGGAGCTCAGGCAACTTCGAAGATAAACAAAAATGAGGGTCGGCAAAGAAGAAAAGTAAGTGTCTGGGGGGGTGTTCGGGAAATGACGTCAGAAGATGCTGAGTTAGTCACGAACGTGGCTGACCGAAAGAATTGCATACATGTAACAACGCGTGAGTTTCTCCATGCCCTCGCCGTTGTGGTTGCGCTATCGGGAGTGTTAGGTATTGTTATCATATATATCGAGTTCTACTATATTGTTGTTGACCATGGCCGAGGACAATAGTAGTAACGACCACAATAAAAGGGGACGGGACTCGCCCGTGAATTCCTTCCTATCGACCATGACGTTTGCGTCGAACAGTTCGGGGACTCGAGGAGGGTGCGACTGCGACGAATGCTATGGAGCGATGGGCTACACACCCCAATCCATTATCGACGCGATTCGTCGTCACAAGCGTCAACGACATGAAAGTGGACCCATAAAACGCACGCAATTGCGGGAGTTGGTGGCGCGAGAAGGACAACTATCCGTGTGGAAATTCACCATGCCCGTCGACGCGGCGCCCTTGATTGAGTATGGAGCGTCGCATCGACTCGTGTGGATTCGGTACTTGCCAAAGGTAAGCGATGTCTGGTTCTGATTGGAGTGTAAGCAATTTAAAGGAAGGTTCCTTACGAAATATTGTTCTTTCCTTGGACGGTATAGTCATCCGCGTTAAAGACGATTGGTAAGGGTATTGTGGGTTCCCAAGATGAAGAACGAGGGCGCAAAGAATTAAAATCATGGAAGGAAGGAGACGTCTATTTGGTACCAAGTAATGGAGGAAAAGCCGTGGCGTGGATACACGGGCGGCCAAACACAACAACCAACAACACGAAAGATGAAGAAAGCAAAACGAGCGACAATGAAGCAACGGAAGATCAAACACAAAACGACGATAACACCAACTCGGGTTCTGGGCATGCCATTGTTTACATTTGCAAAATTCCAAAGGATTGCCTGGGAAACAACAACACGACAAAGCAAGAAGACAATGAGGGAAACACCATGCCATGGGATGAGATTGTTCGTACTACTTGTAGATCCGAACTGCAAGCAATGGAAAATGGCAACCACGCAGAGGAAGCAAACGGAATGGCGTATAAAAAACTGCCACAAGAATCATCTCGGTTGCTGATAGATTCTTTATCCAAGCTTTGAAGAAGAGAAGAACAGCCAAAAATAAAACAATCTAGAACTGTCACTTCAGACAGTCTACACCGTGACAAAGACATGTAATAGGGATGCAACCTCCAGAGTCCTTGACCTGATGGTTCCCTCTACTTTAGTACAATGCATAAGAATTATCATAAGAATTGGAAGGGGCGGACAGTTTCTTTTGCCAGCATTTCTAGCTAGTATTACACTCATCTACTGGACCTGCCATCACAACCCCTGCCAGGTGGGGCGTCCGTTTTCTTCTGCCCGTGTTGCTACGTGAAGACGGCCGTTCCTTTGAGCCCAATGACGTGTGTGGATTCCATCTGCAGCCATTTTTGTCTTGCCCACTGAAGCAACCCAAGTTGTAAGTGTCCATTTACATTGTAGAACGCAGAGGTGGCCACCCTGAGCAGCCTTGGCACATGTCCAGATAGATGTTCCATTGACAACCATTTTCTCTACCGGTGGCCCATTTCAGGACATCCCAATCAGATGCCCATTGGCGGCTCGATCGCTCCCTTGTCATAGTTTGGTTTGCAAATACTAGTACCGGTACTAGCTACCTCTAGCTAGCTAGTAGCTAGCTAGCTAGTAATAAGGTTTTGGAGTTGAGTCCATTGAGTCAAAGATCCATTAAATCGCATTATTATTGTTATTGCCTGTGACCATTGCGCCGCCGCTACACGGTTGCAAAGATCTATGATTAAGGGGGTTTAGAGTTGGGAATTATCTACGGAAGCCAGCCGGGGCCAGGCTTAAGCAAAGAACAGTCGAAATTCGGGACTAGGTTCTGTGGGGTCAGGGGCAAGAAACTGAGGACCATTAGGGGGGGCAAAGGGTTTGGCTTTGCGGGATCCACGGAGAAATAAATGGGTAGCTTTCACAAGGGCAATTGAGATACGGGTCTGCAGGATTTGAGAGTAGGAAAATTGAGTTTTGGAGGCAGTAGCAGAAGCAAGGCGTTGTAAGAGAGTCTTGGCTTGGGGGGCAAGCATGCCATCCACAGAAACAACGAAGGGATGGAAGGAAGCGCGATTGGAGTCGCACACTTCTTTATATTTGGAAATTTTGTCGTGTTCTTGTTGGGTTAAAACTTTGACGGGATCTTTGTTTCGGTAAGAGGCACAGTCCAAATCAGTGACACATATGTTAATAATAGCAGTAGTACCACGTTCGAACAAGCCACGAATGGAAAGATCACCGCCCAAGAGCTCGGGGGCTAGAGGGGGGATGAGATGAGGGGGAGGAAAGGGGGGTAACGTGGAAATCAGGTGACCGGCAGGGATCATCCCTGATCACAAGAATCATATCGTCTCTCTGAGCCAAACAAACAACTTGCTTGGAGCTACCAAATAATACCAAAGGAATGACGAAACCCACCATGAGAGTCGTAGATGACAAAATCCTGTGGATTGGAGGCACTTCGAGCCTGACCCGGACCTTTATCAACTGTCAGTTGTTGAACCCCAAGAGCTTCGTGCTTGTTGGCCTCGAATCAAGAGCACCTGATTGGATACCCCCGTCTTCTCAATACATTAGCTTCAACTTGGCCTCTGCCACCCATGACCAAGCCAGAAATCTATTTCAGTCCATTGTTAATGACGTTTCCTGTATTGTTATTGGCGTACGTCCTCTCTTGTTCGCACCCTACACCAACACTGATCTGCCACAAAGAATGCTTCTAGGTGTTGAGAAGTTGCTACAGCAAGCATGCCACCAAGAAGCTTCCAAACTCAGGTTGGTCCTCCATGTGTCTTCTGTGGCAGCAATGGACCATCTGAGAACGCAGCATTTTGTCTCGGAAGCAGAGGATTATCCACCAATAATAGAGTACAAGGCTGCTTATGACAAATTCAAGAGACACTGTGAAGAATGCATCACAAGTATTGTACATAAGGCGAATGAAGGTAGAACTACAACAAATATCTCGGTTTGCAACATCCGACTCAGTGCCATTTTCTCGGATGAAAAATCCTGTATTCAATGCAGTGCCATGGATCTACAAGCTCGTGTAGGTTGCTATATGGATCTTGCTATTGATTGCAATTCGAGTGTCAACGTTTCCAGAGCCATGTATGCCGTGATGGAACGAGTCTCATCCAACAACCAAGAAGGAACCACCAAACAGATTCAGCCAGTTTACTACTACACCAGACCACTTTCTTTGGAACAGCCAGTTCCCTATGGCTACTATTTGCAAGAATTCCGCAGAGCGCATCAAATGGAGTACACTTCCATCTGGATTCCTGTGTGGGTGGTGGCATGGATCACGGCGCTGATTCATTGGTTTGCTAGTATCTGCAACCGATGGAAAGTACGGCTACCTTATGTGGATGCGATGGACTATCTGATGCAAGTGGCCTCACGAGAACATTCATTTGATTGTTCCATGTTTGGTGATGATTTCCCCAACTTTCAGGAACAAGAAGAAACCATATTGGAATGTTTCATTCGCCGTAAAGAGATATTGGCCAAAGAGAGCCAAAAGGGATACTATCAACAATCAACACCTCCAGCTTCTATCGGTAAGAAAGAAAGCTAGCTTTGAGCTGGTCATGCTGTGAGCTGGTCAATGTAAAAATCGACAGGCTTCTTCAGATTCCGCCCGGCAGGTTCCAAAGCCAGCGTCACCTCCTTGCTGGCATCATCAACGAAAATACCACTCGGTGCGCTACTACTTGTGAACCCTTGAACAATTTGGGTGGCTGTCTGAACGTTGTTATGGAGGACATTCTCTCTACAGCCCGGACCCTCAACATCAGTTTTTGTCTTCCGCTAGAGGCACAATACGAATTTAGCTCATTCACAAAGTCCTGTTCGATATAACCATTCAAAAGCAAAGTTCACTCTGCGGGATTTGGCTTGCATTGATCCGAGCTCAAGCGATTGGGCAAATCTCGAGCGCCACCCTTGGTATGGGTGGGACTTTGACTTGGTAAAACATATGTCCCGTGAAGAGCTCCTGAAGCAAATCGAAAGAAGCATCACAAACCTTATCGAAGTCTCGGTTCAAGACTTCAGTGGATACAGCCTTGGTCACGATGCGCGCAACAACTGGCCACGTAGCAACTCTGACCAGGCTTGGGACAACTGGGTGATGTCGAGTCGGGAAAAAGGGAAAGAGGCGGACGAAGAAAAAGAAGAAGAGGAGGTGGAGGAATACGTAACAAGCTGTTTTAGGGAGTGGAAGGCGTTTGTCCAGGACGAACTCTACCAGCTCGACCCATCTTGCAAAAGACCGTTCCTATGGGCCAAACAAAAGCCCTTCTTCTTTCGAGCCGTGAACGGGAACATCGCAAACATGACGTTGACCTGTGTCACTTCTTCCGCCCTTGATCTGATTCAAATGATCATTGCAGATTTTGCGTTTGGCGCTGCAGTCAAGCCTTTTTTGTGAAGCGCCAAGGCCGTGTTACTGTCGGTTGCCACCTGATCATTGGGAAGCACAACGGCATAACCATTGCCTCGTTCCCAACTGCGCAATGGGGAGAAGATGCAATCGAGCGCCCCCAAGCTGGATTTGCAGCAGGGAGCACTCACAATACACGCTCTACAGCGAAGGAGACTGATAGTGACGACTCTTCATGGTGTCCTTCCGACGATGATGGGGAAGCCACTTCTGGCGATTAATGGGAACGTCGCTGGCGCCGTGATTACGTCAATGATAGGTGGTATAATTAAGGTAAACTTACTTGTTCTGCTACCCAACTTTGTTCTGGGAAGCTACCTAACTCTGTTGTGGGAAGCTACCCTGCAGTAGCTGCTCGTTGCTTTCCCCTATGGCATTCGTACTTGTAGCAATGGCGCAGGGCCAGAACTAAATGTGCCTCTCGTTGCACGCATCCAACACCAGCCTATCCAACAAGACTTCCCAATACAAGTCAATCGCCAAGTTGACGACCTTTCCAGCCAACTTTGCCACCATGGCCAGCTCCGAGGCACTGAATGCTAGACCTCGTTGGCAAAACAGCTTCTCGACGACTGTCGGGGCTTGTTGTGTATCGCCGCTAATGATTGCAATAGAACCTTCTTGCCGGCCCGTTCGCATTTCCGATACATGTCCCTTGGTTGTATCCTTCTCCTCCTCCAACAATAGCAACGCCTCTCGCACGGCCTGTTTTGTTCTGCCATCCAAGAGTTTCAGGACGGGATCTTGCCCACGCAACACGGCAACGACTCTTCCCGCTAGCTGTTGCTTGGCCTCCTCGTCCTGGAGAATAGTCTTGCTGTTTTCGTCGACACTCCAGTCCTGCGCCAGCGCCACAACTTGTTCTACCACATTTCGTTCGTACAGGTCGGGTGGTATTCCTCGGTTTTGTAGGGCTCGCCAGAGGGATTGTTGGCCTTTTTTGCCTTTGGGGTTGGCTACTCCCGCCGCACTGCATGCCTGCAATGCCAAGGCGCATCCGGCCACGGCCAGTCGCGTCATCTCTCGCAATGTCTGCAATCCATTGTGATCGCGGGCGAAAATTTCGGGAAGATTCAGAGGCGTTTGATCGCGAAAGAGAATGTCGTCGATCCATCCTGCTCGGACCAATGCTTTGCGATCGTCTACCGATTCGGTCAAGGAGGATTGTCGTCGTACTGCAGTACCGGTACTAGCAACTTCCTGTGCCTGTGGATTGGCGGCCAAGTGTGCTTGAACCAGTGATTGAATCCATTGTCGAGTGGCGGGAGACGAATCGGCGTCCTCAAATTTTCCAAACTGTTGCTGGTACAGCGTCCGTTCGATATCCGGGCCTTCCTTGTGAATTTGAGGAGCCCACACGTGGACCAAGTAAAAGTCTTGTTTTTCGGCTTGACATAGTTCTGCCTTGTAGAGGAGATAGAAAACGACTGCGACCCAAAATAAGGTGTCTTTGTTGTCCGTCGATTTGTGGCTATTGAGAAGTTCCAGTGTGGTGGTAGCTCGGCTTTCCGATTCCAATTGTGCTAAAGAACTGGCAGCCTTGCTGATCAGTGGCAGAATTTCTTGTAGAGTTGTGACAGTCTTGACATGTTCATCATCGAGGATAGAATGAAGGTCCTTGCGATTGGGTATCAACGCCCTACACTGCCCATGGAGTTCGAGCAGCAAACCAGTCAGTGGTTTCAGATTTTCGGGATCTTTCCGAAGTGACTGGATAATATGATCGTGCACAGCTCTCTTTACCACCATGTCCGCAGGCAGGGCTTCTATCTTGTCGTCAACGAGGCATTTTCGGAACTCGGCAAAAGAAAGGGTGAATTTGGTGGAAGACGCGAGGGATGGGAAGTCCGCGGGATCAGTGAGCAGCACTCGATGGATCAAAGCAGGGTCTAGGCGACTCATCCACAAGTCAGTCTCCTGCAGGCTCGTGTTGTTATCTGGGGTGATGTTTGTGCTCATGGTAACCAAGATGAAGTAATCATTCGACTGAAAGACTGACAGCAGTACGGGAGACCGCTTCGTGCGAAATTCTTTGGTTTTGTTGTGAAGGGAGACTTCGGGAGAGCATGCGGCTCGACTGACACTCGTCGTCACTTCGCAGAGAAAGTTCGTTGGGCTTCTTTGTGGTTCTTAACATTCTGACGTCATTGTGGCACGAATGTTCGCTGTCTTCTTTCAAGGACGCGCGGGAACACAAGAAAACAGGGAACACGTACCGTATGCAAAGAAACAATTTTTGAATAGAATCAATTTGGCTGACCACTTGTTTACTGTGCTGCTACCGGGTGCCCTAAACTATGATAACATGGGGGCAGAGAGATTTGACCCCACCAGCCAGGGAAATATTAATAAAAGTCAACATATGAAGTTAAGGGACATGGGTCGCCTCGTGATTGACCCATCCTCGTTGCTGCATCATCAGCACTGCTACTAGCTCTGCTACAACCATTGTCTATTTTAACAGTGCCCGAATCCAAAACAATGTCAGACTCAAATGCAATTCCTATAATCTAAAGTGTGGCTTCAGAAAACAGCTGCAAGTTATCTGTTTTTTAATAATGATTCAGTAATTATTGGCAATAAAACTAATTAAACTAGTAAAAGTAACAAAATAAATATATAAAATAAATAGATTATAACAATACAACTAATTTATGTAAATTAAAATATTTTTCTGTTATATACACAAGTTTTTCTACAAACTAATATTATTCAGAAATATTAAAATACATCTAAAATAAAAAGGATAAATAATTTAATTTTGCTCAATTTTAAATATTCTTAATTGAGAAACCAAAAAACAATTTAATGATCTATTAAAATCATTCATGTCGCCAGTGGGTATACCCAAAGGGGACCCCAATACCCACTGGCTAAGTTGTCTAATTAAATTAATGAAATACATCATTGTGAGTATTCTTTTAAATGTCATGCAAAAACGTCGTGTAAAAAAGTCGCGTAAAGATGTCGCGTAAGGATGTCGCGTAAGGATGTCGCGTAAAAATGTCGTGGAAAAAGTGTCGTGCAAAAATGTCGTGCAAAATGTCGTGCAAAAAATGTCGTGCAAAAATGTCGTGCAAAATATACGTGCAAATGTCGTGTAAAAATGTCATGTAAAAATGTCATGTAAAAAGGTGATGCAAAAATGTCGTGCAAAATGTCGTGCAAAATGTCGTCCAAAAAGTTCGTGAAAATGTCGTAAAATGTCTGCAAAATGTCGTGCAAAATGTGTGTCAAAATGTCGTGCAAAAATTCGTGCAAAATTTCGTGCAAAATTTCGTGCAAATTTCGCGTAATTTGCTAATTAGCCACACAGCGTAACTTTATCGCGAATATAATTTTGATATCATATGGAATTGCAAAGTTATCTAAATTTCGCGTAATATAGTTGTATTCGTATGTCATGCAGCTCATTATCGCATAATACAGGCAGCCACATTCTTATGTATGAGAGCTAGTTCTCGCGTGTTTGAGCTAATTCTCGCGGTTTGAGTAGATTTCGCGTGTTTGAGTTAGATTCTTGCATGTTACAGCTCGACTCTTATGTTTTTGAAATACATACTCGCATATTTCAACTTTGTTGTTAAGCAAAACTTCTATGTTAGTAAGATCTCTTTTTGGCACACGCGTAAGAGAAATATATTCTCGTCGCGTATTTTTGCTTTATTGTCTTGTGAAATACATTGGTTGTCGTATCACACTTGTGCAAGAGCAAGAGCTATATTCTTGCATATTTTAGATTGCTCGTATTATGTAATGCAAACTGACTTCAATGTCGCGTGATAGAATTACATTTTTCGTTTAGAGCTAGACTTTTGTGTGTTAGAGCTGAATTTTTGCTTGTTTTTCGCGCATTAGAGCTATATCTTACATTTTCTGTGTTACAGCTACATTCTTCTTGCATGTTAGATTATATTCTTGGCATTTTAGATTGTCTTTATGCAATTTTCAGTTCTCTTTCTAAATGTCACACACACGCGTTGCAAGCTACTTTCTCATATGTGTGTATTAGATGCATGAAAAAATACTTTTTCTCGCGTTTTAGTTGTGTCTATATATGACAGAGCTATATTTTGTTTTTAGAGTAGCTTCCTTTGTGTAGTATTAGAGTGCCGCTTCGCATGTCAGTTTTGACTAGTACATTCTGATGAGTATTTTAGCTTTGTTGTTGTATTCTAGTGAGTCTCTTTAGAACTATTCTCGTGTGTTTTAGTAGCTTTATTATCATGTGAAATACATTATCTTTGTTATGGTGTTACTGCATTACACGAGTGAGAGAGCTAGACTTTCGCGCGTTTTAGCTTTGAAGTACTATATTATCGTGCAATTTGGCTTTGGTGTCAAGGAGTGTAATAGAACTACATTTTTGCATGCTGTCAGAGTTTCTGAATCAATCTGGTACGTTAAAGAGTCTACTACATTTTGGCGTTTGTGTGTTAGGACTACATTATCACGTGTTTTAGATTTGTTGTTGTAGCATATTAGAACTGTGTAAGATTTCTGTGCTGGTGAGACGCGTCACAGAACTATTCCAATGTATGTTAGCTTTTTGTTGTCATTGAAATCATTTATGTCGTATCATAGTGGAATTTGTCTGTATTATGCCATGCAATTTAGCTGCCAAGCTATATTTTTGAGTGATAGAAGTATACATCATTGCGTTAGAGTCACATTTTTCGCGCAATAGAGCTACATTTTCGCGATTAGAACTATATTTTGTGGGTCAGAGCTGTGATCTGATGTGTTAGAGCTATGTTCTTACGTGTTAGAATTATCTATAAATTTTGTAATAGAGTCGCGTAATGTTGTCGTGCAATGTAGCTATATAAATATGTTTGGTAAAAACGTCAAAAACATCATATTTTTACATTAAAATGAATTCATTTTTGTATTTTTATTTTAGAAAAAATTATTTAAAGTCCCAGTAAACAGTAAAATAACGACTGCCAACAGTCAACAAAACAACGTTTTGCAATTGACATTTGCAATACACAGTTCACCCCCAGCTTGAGCAGCTACAGATAGCTGGAGTAGGTATACATCTGCTTAACTCTCAATCGTTTGGCACCAAGCCTTGCAGCTGCGACGTTCTAGCAGCACCTTTATTCCACTCTTTTTGAGGCCTTCCAAACAGCAGTTAGATGCCCCATACAATTTTCTACAGTACAGAAAGCACCTTATTGTTTTACGCGCACTACTCTACAACCAAGGCAGCTACTGATTCCCGCTCATATAGATGTTGAGGAGGCTACAAGCTTGATCCATCCTGCACTGGTTGTAGCAAATACCATATGAGCTCTCACCTCATTGCCTTTCGTTATTTGCTAGTCTACTTTTTTAGCTCCTGGTGAGTCGAATTTGTTATTTACATTGTTTTGCTTTTGGACTCTCACTGGGCCCCATATCCCAGCTCGAATGGCTTCTGGCCGGCCGGGGACGCTCGCGCCGCCGATATACCGAGTGCATGGTGCAGGCGGCTCCAGTTCGAAAGTTGCCTTTTTTCACATCTCGGGATGTGCGGATAAATAGATGGGGGATCAGCAGCATACAAAAATAGCAGAGCCAACTCGTCCAAGTATGGTGTTCTCTATTTGGAATCGAACAGGAAACTTGCTATCGGGGACGTTCATGGGGCCAAGAAAATTCTACGAGAAGCAATCAAAGTGGACACGAGACAACCCGACGCTTACACGAGTCTTGAATTGTGTTTTGAACGATCAGGACAAAAAGATGAGGCTGTTTTTTACTACCATGAAGCTTGCAAACGAGCTGCAATGAATGCCTTTGCAGATCCGCCTGAAGGCCTGACAGATCAGATGTTTTTTTTGAACGTAATGTGTGTTCAAGTACTCTCGGACGTATTGATTACCTGGGATGACAGTGAGATGATAAAGAAGCCACACTGGTGGAAGCGCAATGGGATGCTCAAGAGAATCACAGAAGTGGCAGTTAATGAGTTCAATCCTTTTGTGCCAAGCGGCATGAATGCTGAAGAAATATATCCTTCAATTGAACGGACCCGTGCATACCTGCTCTGTGGCATCCTGGATCGAGGAAGCCTTCAAAGCACTCTTGAAGCCATCGCCAACTGCAACCGTACGCGTGAAGAGATGAAGGAAGCAGCCATACGCTTTAGGATTCGTGCCATCAATCTGGGGGCTCAGGAGTTTGGCAACTACGTGCAACAGACTGGAATCATGATGTCTTTTCTGGGAATGTATGCTCTGAGTAACCCTGAATTCGGCGGCTTCCGTCCTGATTTCTTGATGGATGTTGCGAAGCTGCTTCATTCCGAGGAAAGATCCACGGTTGGTCACGCCGCTGAGGAAACTCCTTGCTTTGAAGCTGGACAGTGGTTTACGTAGGATCAAAAACCTGGTCAGCGAATCCGAGTCTGTCATGAACAACAAAATTGGTGTGGTTTGGCAAGATGGGCGATTGGAAGATGGTCAAGTTGTTGTGAAAGTGGATGGTTTGAGCGGGTGCCATTTGATTCACCCAGACAATTTGAAACCAATTGCAGTTCCTGAGCATGTATCTGCCCTCATTTCCTGCCTCGATGTGGCAGACCAGTTTAGGTATGTGAGGTTGTTTGTTCCCACTCTTGGTATTTGCAGGTGCTTTGGTCGCTCGGATAATTATGCACGCCTCTTGCTTGTTGCGGGTGCCAAGTTCTGGAAAGAAGGATTACCAGAAGGATTGTTTCGTCAATTTCAAACTTTGACAATTACTAATAGCTAGCTAGCTACCGGTAGTGGTACATGTAATTATTTTGAATTACATAACCATTTTGAAATTTTTTAATTAAAGAAATCGCGAACATTTCCCCCATTTTCTTCTTTTCCCTTCAATCCGAAGCCACCAACGCCAACAACCCCACAACCTCCACTGCACCATCGTCGCGACAACAAATAAAAGACAACCATCGAAGACAGATGAAGATCCTGAAGAAGACCATTAGTGCCAAAGATGGCCAAGGGACCGTCCTGCTGCGTCCTGAAACGGACGAGGATCTGTGGCACGCCTACAATTTGCTGCAAGAAGGGGATTTGGTTCGCTGCACAACGGTTCGCAAGGTAGTCAAGGAGAGTTCCACGGGATCCACAACATCGAGCAAGAAGCGTCTCATGCTGACCATCAAGGTGGAGCGCATTGAGTTTGACAGTGATGTGTTGGAAGTTCGACTCTCGGGAACCAATGTGGGAGAGAATGAACTAGTGCGACTGGGAGCCTATCACACGTTGACGCTGGAGAAACATCAAAATTTCAGCATTGACAAGGATTGTTGGGATCCCATTTTCTTGGGGATCCTAGACGAAGCGGCCAATCCAGATCAGCAAGCGGAAGTGGCGGCTGTTGTCATGTAAGTATCAGATATTGAATGGCCTAGTTATGATTGATTCTGTGGACTCCCCAAGAGCCACGGGTATCCATTATCTTATCATTGTGCTTTCAATTTTTCCATTGCAGGCAACCTGGACTAGCTCATGTCTGTCTCATTACAGGCAATCTAACAGTCACCAAGGGCCGAATAGAAACCAATATACCCAAAAAGCGGACCGGATCTAGTCAACAATCCAAAGCCATTCAACGATTCTTCAATGCCGTCTACCAATCTATATTACGGAATGTCGACTTTACCAGAATCAAAGTCATCCTGCTGGCATCACCGGGATTTGTCAAGGACGACTTTTGGAACTTTTTATTAACCACATCGGTGCGACAAGAAGATCGACCCTTGATTGAAAACAAACACAAATTTGTACTGTGCAAAGCCAGTTCGGGACACAAACACGCACTCGAGGATGTCCTGAGTGATCCTGCCATTATGAAACAACTTACCGAAACCAAAGTCGCCAAGGAAGTCGAAATACTCAACACTTTTATGCGGACGCTCAATGATGATCCCGATCGAGCCTATTATGGATTTCACCATGTCACGCAAGCACAACAATCCTTGGCCATTGAATCGCTGCTGGTCACGGATGAGCTATTTCGAAATTCCAATGTCAAGAAACGAAAACAATACGTGCAGCTGGCAGAAAATGTCAAGGAAGCAGGAGGACACGTGTACATCTTTAGCAGCATGCATGTCTCGGGACAACAATTGGCACAAGTATCTGGAGTCGCGGCCATTTTGCGATTTCCATTGCCGGATTTGGACGAACTGGAAGAATTGGCGGCGGCAGGACCAGAAGACGATGACAAAGATGATGACGAAGAAGAAGAATATGACCCTGAAAAGCGTATTCGAGAGGATGTGGCTGATATGGGCTTGTAGAAACAGAACACGACAACACACTCTTTTTTTGTCGGGAAAGTATTGTTGCTACCACCGGTGGCCAGCTAGCTAGGATCAATGGCAACAGCCTTTGGTTCGTGAATCTCTGGACGATATGAAAACCATTCTTCTCAGCAACTCCCCCCGAAGAGTTTGAGGACGCACGCCAAACTTGAACAAATCGTAAATTGTGTTGGACGCACTTACCGAAGTGCCTTGGATAGCTCGTCCTCTCGCATTCTGAGAAAGTCTGCTTGTTCGATCTGGTTGCTCGCCAATTTTAAAATCGAACTGGGCCCAGCCTTTACTGTAGACTAGGCCTACGTCTGCACTCCACGACGTTTTTGAATCCACCATCAAAGCAGTATCTACGCTGGCTATCTATACCCAATCGAGACGAACCGTTACCAGTAATAGTCTCAATGGCATGGATGCTACACAATCTTGGATAGTTTCGATGGTAGAAACGAAGACAAAACCCTTTCTTGGTGATCGTTCTCTCAAGGCTAAAATGCTTCATACAGATTTTGGTATGATTTTCTACATCGTAAATTTTTAGTTTGACGGGGTTTAGAGTACCGGTAGGTACATGTACTGTAGATTGAATTCAACAAAGCTAAACTTCCAAAGCCGTTCCCTTCTCCATTTCCTCCTCCACCACAACACTCCACAGCCCATCAACAATGACAGCGTCTCCCTCGGGCTGGCAGTCTCCTGGAACGCAGGAAATGAACAACATCCCAAGGTTGCATTGATCCTTAAGAAAATCCACATTGAACTTCCGTCCCTTGGTTTCATCGCAAGTTTCAGTCCCTTGAAATCCCGTCTCATGGTATCCATTGTCATCACAATAGACATCCTTGACAGAAATTCCGGGGAAACTTTTATCATTGATGCAAGGAGATCCAGGTCCGCTCCAGCAGGGAATCTGAACCATTTTGCTCCCTTGTTCGTTCTTGCAATTGATTGGATCTTTTACAAAGAGCTCCAATGTGGCGCATTTGCTGGGCTTATCGTCGCGGCTGCCACGGATCATGACATTCGCGCTGGCGGTTTCTGCCATCGCAAGAAAAGAAAAAAGTAGAGCGATAAGGACGCGCATCATGATTGTTTTGTTGGTATTCTGTTGGTTTGGGTGTGAGAGTTTGGTTGTGTTGTGTGTTTGGGTTGAGTTGTGGAAGGATGTTGCAATGGTGGGGGTGTTGGATGTTGGATTTTCACTGGGTCTTTGAGCATCCACGTTTCAAACTTTAGTCACGAGTTTTCAGTCCTGAGCTTTTGAATTTTTTGTCCCGAATTTGCACACGCTTCGTTCCTTTCTCCCGAGGACGTGTCCGACACCCTCTACCGGTACCAGGTACGATGTACCCTGTACCGTACCGGTAGTGCCGACGTCTTGTAGTTCCTGTCTTCTGTGTTGTCTTGTCGAACGAAGAAGACAATGAACTACGAGGATCCCCTTTTCCAGCCTCAGGGTGAGCATGTTGGTGATCTGGCTCGACAGGACAATCGCCGTAGAGGACTCGACTCGACTCCGAGGTATTCAACCCCACTATCGTACCTCACCACTTTACTTCCAGGACGCTACGGCTCCTGCCGGTACCAGGGCAAGCATAGGCAAAGAAAAATGGCAACTGCAACTGATGATCGATTTCGAGCTCTCGTGAGATGAAGATCACTCGTCGCCCTGAACCGCTACGAACCAGGTGCCTGCTTCCCTCTCTTGTTCCGAATTCACTCTGGGACACGAAAATCCACGTCTGGGGCAACGCCTCTGTAAAGATCTTTCTCAAGCTTCGCAGCAAGCTGTTGAAGATATTTTGGTTGCAGAAGTTTCGACGATGCGCCCGGATACAGCATATAATGCAATACCAGGATCCAGTGGAAGGAGAGCTGGTGCAACCAGAAGGAAAAGTATCGGACGATTCCCACATGCTGAAAACCACGGCAATGGAGAATGCAAATGCTCTGGAGTTGTCTTGGCGCCATGAACCGACTTCCAGCTACAGTGACTGGCAAATCCAGATCTCTACAAAGCACAAAACCAGAGACATCTACAACATTCACAGGTGCGTTTTGGTTAGTGGCAGGCGCAAGAGTGGATACTTTGCCTCTCTGTTCTCTAGCAACTTCAAGGAATCAGAGTCTGCCACGAGCTTGATTGAACTGGAGCCAAATCAGGCAGATGCATTCCCATTGCTATTGGATTACTTGTATGGAAATCCCTCATTGAAGCAGTCATACTTTCAAGACATGGAACCAAAGATGGCCATTAATTTGTATTCTCTAGCTGATTACTTTGAGATCGCTTCCTTGAAGTCGGACATCAAAGAGGAAGTTGAGCAAAGCATGTCTGTCAACAATGTCCATGCTTACTATATGTGGTCGAAGGACTTCTATAATGCCCCCTTTAAGACAGTGGCATTGGAGTACATTGCCAAGAACCTCCAAAGTATTAGCACAGAGTCTCCTATTCTTGCCAGCAATGTTGCTCTCTGGCTTATGTTGTACATCACATTGAATGTACTTCATTTTACCAGAGCGTGAACCTCAGCAAGCTTGTTGCCAAGCTCTGTCAGAATGTAGAGGGAATGGATCTCGCTACCTTTCGTACACTGACAAATGAGTCCAAAATGCCAGTGATTCATAGCTCTGTGGCTTTAGCCCTATGCGGCTATGAGAACAGCTTGTCAAAGGAGAGCACGAGCAACCACCAGCCCATTTCCTCACTCCAGAAGCGATGCGCTCACGCCATTGGAAGGAATCCACCGGGAGGGATAGCTGAGAGAGAGTCTGAAAAAGTATCCACAAGATTTCTTGTGGGAAGTACTGGAAATTCCATGAAGCGTAACTGCCCGTGCGAAGAGATCTGCTTTGTCCAAACTGATCAAGCTACAGAACCCGAGAGCCAGGAGCCGCAATCCCGCTACTACGGACGATTTGATGGGTTCGAGGATGACACTATTGAAACAATGCTAGACTCATGATCATAAGCCTACTACTAGTAGACAGCTTGCAAGGCATGTACCAGTACCGTTTGTGCAATGCCTCCAGGAAAGCTTCTCCTTCTTTGCTCCAGTTCGACTTTTCTACGCTGGCACGGACCACTTGTAGCTAGTTCTCACATGCCACGTATCGACTAATTGGTTCCATAGCCTAGTTTCTATCTGCAGGACTATTATTAATTGATACATTGTAATAGGAAGCTCATGCAGATACGCAAGATTGGATGCATGTATGCCGTACCGGTAAATGATTGAGAGGGATATTTTACCCTCTCCAAAGTTGGGGATCCTGTCACCCCCACAGCCAAGACTTTGGATCTTATTTTTTCAGTGGTTTCCAAATTAATTGTACTACTAGCTAGCTAGCTATCTTGCTCTACTCTAGCTATTGTACTGTACTACATGTACAGTGCTGTAGATCGATTGGAAATTGGAGATCGAATCGAATCGAATCGCCATCCACGATTTTGGGCAATGCTTTTGTGGTGCGGTGAATGTCTGCGTGCTCTCTTGGTTTTTTTAATTTGGCGCGAAAGCCCAAGATTTTCCTTGGAGGCACATCCCGAACGACATCCCACATCCCGACAACAACAACAAGGGAGCCATGGCCACCATCAAAGCAGAAAATGAGACTGAGCTCTCTGCGCCCTTTGAAGAACAAGTTTGCAACGTTCAGCCCTCTGATCATGCAACCGCACCTGCTGAAATAATTGAGATTCTGTATTCACCAAAAGGCAATCAGGTGTCCAAACAAGCGAAGAGGCAAGGACTTTCAAGGGAAGTGACCAGACAATCAAAACGTTCCAAGCAAAGCGACACTACGGAAGAAGACATACCATACAGTTTCAGCCAGACGAATTATATATTGGCTTCATACATTTTTACGGCCATCTGGATGGAAAATCGGCAAGGGTATCCTCCATGATTTTTGCTTTACACCCCCTCTACTGGCTAAATTCCCGCTCACCGACATCAAGAAGCACGGACAAGAGGGAACACATTGGGCAGATGGCTATGAAAGCCTTCACAACATGGTGACCACCAATGGGCGGCCTATTCAAGGTACAGGAAAGTATCTTGACTTGGATAAGGACATTTTTGACACCACGGAACTCGAAGAGCTGGAGGAAAAACTGGAAGAGTTGCCCTACTATAATGGAAAAGCTGTGATGCACGATTTTCACAGAATTGTCAAGAAGCTCAATATTTTTAAGGTGCACAATAAGGTTGACTACAAGCTACCAACCACTGATCCACGAGAAAGCGATCAGTACTTCTCTGAGCAGGATCTGCTTTCCTATTTCGTCAAGAATGGCATCCCCAGAGCTGAAAGTTTGGAAGAAGGCGACCTGGCCAAGCTTGAAGAGGCGGTGAAATTTGCCAATGTGGATCGTCTCCACTTGCCTTTTGCCAGATCACAATCATGGGGAATTTCCAACAAGATTTTGACAAAGGAGGAAGTACAGCCTGTACTCGCTCGGTTGGGCTTTGAAAGGGACCCCCGTGCGAAAAATCGATTTTTCCAGCCAGGAGGCATGAAGAAGGGATTGAAGTCGATGACTCTGGGAGAGCTTCGTGTGTTTGTTCGAGAGAATGGCATCTGGAGTGCTGACGGCGGACGCTCCCGAGTGCAGCACACTGAAAAGAGAGGTTTGCGTTACAACTCTGGGGGGGCAACGTCAGAGACGAAGCTGCCAAAGTATACAAAGAAATTCTAGTGTTGTCACGAGTGTTCAACCTCCCACTCGAGCATCCATTGAAGCTGATGAGGCCCCCCTTGCAGACGAGGAAGATCGGTCCCCATCAGTTAGTGTCCCTCCTGTTCAAACGGGCGAGGAGAGACGGCCTCCAGCTGCGACACCAGTTGTGAATCGAGCGGTGGCTGCCGCAGTCTACGAACAACAACCAAGAGAGCCACCAGCTGTGTCCCCAGCAAACCAACCGGCTTCAGGAGTTACTACTTCAGAAGAAGAACATACTGATTCTGACAATCAAATGATTCCTTTCGAAGATGCACCTCCCCAAGGGCCAAATGTAGCAGTCCAGACCGTGACGAGTGCACCTATTTTGGAGTTTGACAAGACACAGGCCATATTTGATGACTACTAGGGCCTGTCACAAAAGTCCCGTTCCATGGTAAAGGAAGCCCTCTCCAGCTGGAAGACATTGCCATTTGAGGAAGTGGATGCTTCCTTGCTGAACTCCACTCCTTCTTCGCAGGCAGCAAAGATGAGGAAGCTCCGCAGAATCTTTTTGTCACTGAAAAAGGATAGCCGTTAAGAGCTTGCTTTGGACATTGCCGAGGGATGGGACCAGGATGTCGTCATGTTGGAGTAGGGAAGAACGCGAGCTGCTTGATTTCTTTAGGATGGAGTGTGAGGTTTGATGCCTGCCGCAGAACTTTGGCTGGCAGGTGTCAATCTCGATGTTTGTATGAATGGAGAATTTGAAACTAGTTAGACTAGAAATTATTTCTTTTTCGCCATGCACGGTCTTTCCTCTGTCAAGGCATAGAGCAACTGGTACCGGTACGGTGCATAGCTAGCCCAGCCAAAGGCGTAGGGGCAGTCGAACCTTCGCGTCGGAGATATATCGCGACCTTCTCTTTCCTGTAAAAATCAAGCAGCTTGAGCTGTTTTATTCCAAAGATACGATCTTTCCCAATCCCTCTTGCCGTCCCAGCAGCACCCTTCTCAGTTCTGTGCCAGTTGCCTTGATTGAATCATTCTATTCCCTCTATTCCCTCTGTTTCGGCTTACTTGACCATGCCTTTCAAGAAGAAGATAACCAAACTGCAAGATGGTACGTGGTTTGCTTCCAATGGCATGCGAGATGAAGATGACCTACCGCCACCGATGCGGAGCACCGAGTATGATTCCAACAAGGAACCACCTTCCCGCGTGGATTTGAGGCCGTACTGTACGCCCGTGGAAGATCAGTCGCAGAGTAACTCCTGTTGTGCCAACGCTGCGGCCGGTGCCTACGAGTACCTTTGCAAGCGAGTGGCCATGGAAACTGGCGATCATGTGGGAGATATCAGCCGTTTGTTTATTTACTTTGTGGGTCGCAAGAATGACCAGGTTCGTCGTGGACAAGGATTAGTAAAGGTGAAGGACGAAGGTATCACGTTGAGTGGCGCGGCCAATGCACTCGAAGCTCAGGGTGCCTGTTTGGAATCGACGTGGGGATTTGATTTGAGCAAGGTGAACGATCGTCCTCCAGCCGATGCCTTTGACGAAGCATCCAACTACAAAATCACAGAAGTCAAGCTCATTCCCACCGACTTGACATCCATGAAACAGTGTCTCGCCGAAGGATACCCCATTGTCTTTGGATGCAAATTAACCAAAGCATTCTTCACGGCGCCTCAGGGAATTATCAAAACTCCCAATCCGGATGACCCGCAGAGTGCCGAACACGGCCGTCATGCCATGCTCATTGTGGGCTACAGCGACAATAATCAGACCTTTATTGTTCGAAACTCCTGGGGTGAAACCTGGGGCGACCAAGGATACTGTTACATGCCCTATGACTATGCTGGTAACCCCGAATTCAATATGGGAGGCATGTGGTCTGCGAGGGGACTGACGGATTACGACTTTACCCCCGAAGATGGGGACGACGACGAGGATTTGTTCGATCCATCCATTGAAGTTCCCGATGATGACGATGGTGTTGAGTCGGACGAAGAGGATTTGGGCGACGATGAAGAAGACCCAGATGGCGCCGAAGATGCAGGAATGTTTGACCCCAACTTTATCTTCCAAAAGGTATGCATACGGGGCTTGAAGAACGACCAATCAACCAACCAACCAACAACTTAACTGAAAGGCTGTCTCTCATGTACAACCTTCCTGTGCTTTCTCCTTTGCAGATGTTTGCAAAATTTGACACAGATGGCAGTGGAACAGGTACGTATAGAGTCGTTATTGCTTGGTTGGTATTTGAGCGCATTTCACACAGATAACGGTACACGTACCACACTCATGCTGATACATTCATTCTTTCTCTTGTACGCTACGACTGGAAATCCTTTATTTTAAACTTGTCAATTTTTCTTTTCTTTGTACAGTATCCAAGGACGAATGCAAGGCCCTCTTGGGACAATTGGGTGTCCCCTGGTTCTTGGCCTCGGCAGCCTTTATGGCCATGGACACAGACGGGTCGGGTACGCTGAGCGAGGAAGAATTTGCAAAAGCTTTTGGTCACCTCATGGGACTCAACAAAAATTAGGAGATGGGAAGTTGTGGGACTTGGAGCCAACGACACACCCTGTCAATTGTGAATTGCAGTTGCTGTAAAGTGCCTCTTGTCGACTGAAGGGTTGAGGCGATTGTGTGTATGCATAGTCGTAGTGAAGGAGTTTCCAGGTCCAAAACGAGGAGACCCATTAAACATTAAGCTGTGTAACAAAGAACGAACCAATGAAGTCAATCTTGCCCTCTTTGGAGCTTGGGTTGTTGTATGTTACCCCGGCTACCAGCTAGCTACCGGTAGCCAGCTAGACAGCCAACTTCGTTGCTCTGGACGGCTCTTCTGGAATCTTCCCCACTGCAAAGTTGGCTCAGGTGATCGAACGACTTCAGGTGATCGTGTTCTGAACACCTCTAAGTAAACTCCAACGCACTAAGTACCGAAAGCGCGCGCGCGTCCATTCGGCATCGCCCCCATTTTCAGCAAGCCCACAATTCAAGCTCACAATTCAAGAAAGACGAAAACCTTGCACCTCTCACCATGTGCCCCGACCCCAACTGTCCAGTCTGCCGACAAGTCACCATGGTGGCCGACACTACGAACGTCGCTTGTTGCGTCTCGGGATGTGATTTCACCGATGGAAGCATCGTCGCCCTCTTCCCTTGCAAACACATGTGCTGTTCCGGGTGTGTCAATGACCTCTTCCGATACTTCGAAAGGAAGCCGAACTCCGATTGGGTTTGCCCCGTTTGCCGTGCCAACGTTGAGCCAATGGAAGCCGTCGTCGCACAGAATTTCAAGGTGCCAACCGGAGACGCGAATGACCCCGTTGTAGTCTAGACCCCCCCCTCCCCCTAAATTAACCGTCAACTGTTACCCAGTTACTAGACTTCCTCTACCCTCGTTCGGCATGAAGATCTCACAATTCCCAAACCTGCACAGACGATCACTTTTTTCGATCACTTCCTTCATTGTCATTGTCGGCAACTGCTGACCATGGCCGATGAGCAGCTCACCCTCACCGTAATCACCAATGCGGAAGATGAGGATCTCGCTGCCAACGACAGTTACATTGACCTAAGAGATAATAACAGTGCCAGCAACAAGACCTCTGCAGCCATCAAGCAGTTCAACCACTTTCTCACGGGATACTGTCATTCGAAAGGTTATGAAGGTATCGTCCATGCCAACCAGATACCCTATGAAGGATTGGAGGGTATCCATGGCTTCAATCGGTATGGAACTGAACATCACCAGAAATGGTGGAGCGATCTTATTGGCTGCTTCTTCAACCACCTCGCCTTCAACGTGTACAAGTACCTGAACAAGGAGAAAGGTCCCATTGCCTACGATAGTGCAACCGGATATGCAAGTGCAATCAAAGTCTACTTCCAAAACAAATTTCGCTATAAGCAGCCCATCCTTGTTTTCATGGACCCGTCATGGAGGAAGCTTCGCAATCTACTCCTCTCCAAGTGTAAAGAACGAGCCCGCAAGAGTGACTGGAGACCGTGTCAGCAATTCGAAGACCGCCTCGACCAATGACGATCGAATTGCAATGGCGAACGCATGCTTCTGGCTTGGAACATCGGATTCAGCAGAATTCCATACCCTCAACACTTTCGCGTATCATTTGATAGGCAGAGGACGCGAGGTTTCCATTCTTAAGGCGATAGATCTAAGCCTGGTCAACGCTACGCAGATACACCACAACCGTTATCTGATTTGTGTTTCTGTTCAGAGAGATAAGGGAGGTGAGCTGCAAGAGTTGAACCTCTATCCCCACCAGTACTCCGTCCATCAAGACCCCTATTTCTCTCTGATCTACTCCCTGTTGGTCGGTAGTAGCGGCAAACCCCATCTCTTCCCGAAATTCAACCGAGAGGCCGTTGTTGTCGACAAGAATGAGAAGACAGCATCCAGGGTTGCAGCTTTTTAGCAGCTCTGTTTCAAGAACCTGTACAAGGAATTCAAGTCGCTGTCGGATTCACTCAATGCAAAGCTAACTTGCTATCATGGCCGAAAAGGCGCAAGCCAATTACTGGCTGAATCAGACTCAGGAGGTCATGCACAGGTCTTTCGAACAGGCTGGGAGTTAAGATCTACGCACTCCCTCTTTGACTACGTTTTATCCAGTAAGACTTTGACAAACAAAGCCGGTAAAGCTTTGAGTGCATGGACCGAAGCCTCCGATGTGTTACCGCCAACCTTAAAGTCAATTCGAACGAGTCCCAAGTTGTTAGATGGGTTCGTCACGTCACTGTTTGGTGAAGACCGCGATGAACTATGGCCCAGAAGCATCCGGAATGTATTGACAGCCTCTCTGTTGAGATTCTACGACGACTTTGTCCGTGCCATTACTCAACACCCCGATGACAGGTATGATGACATCACCAGGCACCCTTTGATCAATAGCATCAACCGCTCCATCAGATTCTCTAATGCCAACCATGAGATCTTCACCGCCTGGTGCAAAGAGGTTCGGCAAGGCTTCCTGACGGAGAATTTCCTTGCCATCCCACCCGAGTTCCTATCACCAAACGACCGTCGCGATATTGGGGACATCAAGGTCGACCCTTGCTCCCTGTTTGAGCATTACTCCCGACTTATCTCACAATACAACAGCCTCTTTCAACAGAAGATGGTCCTAGAAGAAGATGTCAACCGTCTCCGTGGTGATGTTGCAACTCTCACACAAAGTGTACAACGCCTCGAGAAAACCAATGCCGACCAGAATGCTATCATGTCCAGGCTAGCCAACATACTCGAGATCAAGTTTGACAGACAGATGAAGAAAGCAGCCCCTCCCCCCACTGACACAATGTTTTTCTCTGACAGCAGGAAACGTTGGAGGAGCGATCTCTCCATTGCTGAACAGTTCGTCCGTTATTTCACTGACAACTGTCTCGAAGGCTGGGAATTGGAGAAACAGAGTTCGGACTGGCAGAAGAAGTCACCACCTGAGAAGAGGAAAGTCGTTGGGCAGTACAGGCGATTGAAGAAGGTAATCAAGACCATGTTGTTCTTCTGTGATGAATACCCCCCTCGGGCACCGCAATCCCCTGAAGAGTTGGCTCCGTGGCAGAGGAAACTCTCTGCCCTAGCAGAGAAAGCGACGAAGAACTTAGAAGAGGAATTGTACAAAAAACCTACCGCTGGCTATATCATGGAGTCACCAATCGTTAAACAGTGGGAAGACCCCAACAGTGTGCTGGCAAAGGCACCACCGAAATCCACCCCTAGCAGCGCCATTGCGCATTTTGGATTCAATAATAGCTAGACTTAAACTACGCATCATCCAAATTAATCGTACCATCGGCATCAGAAGGGAAATCGATCGTATCATCGATCGTATCATCATCAGTACCATCGGCACCGGCGTCATCGACATTGGCGTCATCTTCTCCCGCGACGTCGTAGTTAATAACCTTGAAAGGAAGCTCAGACAAAGCCGTCAAAGCCATGATGAATTGCCCGCGTAGCCAGTGGTTGTCAAATTCGTTGACGTACTCTTCACAGACCTCATCACCTCCTTCAAACCACATCACATACAAGGAATCATCACCAGTGAGATGGAACTCAATCTTCACCGCGGTGCTAAGATCCTTAGACATCACAGCGTTCAAAGGACGCTCAATGTCTTCATGAATGTTGATTCCGTGGTAGTTAATATTAGCCATGGTTTGTTCGAGTTGTGGCTCTGCTGCAGAGTTGGTTCCATCAGTTTCGTACGACCTCAACGTGATTCGGTTTCGGTCCACGGTAACCACTCAGTCCACGGCACCCATCGTTTTTTACTGATTCCCATCGTGGATTCTCACGTTTTTCACGGTGACTCCCGCCACAATCCGACAACAAGAGCCAACAACAACAACCTTCGTCAGTTCCCTTTGTTACTTTGCCTTTGCAATGTTTACTCTTCTACATTTCTTCATCCTCATGCAGCTGGCGGTTACCGTCGATGCTACTTTCGAACACATCTACATGAGTGGAGATTACGAGCATCACTACCTTTTCGCTAGTGTCGCATTTTTTGTCGTTTGGGATGCTGGTGTCCGGACTATCAAGGATGTGATCGCGAATATCAACAATGATGGGAATGCCGGTGATGCAAGAGTTCCCGAATACCGTCGTTGGTTGGCCCTTGTTCGCGCCTTCGGTCTTCACTGGGGTGGTGGATTGATTCCTGGTGACATCAAGGCAGCTGTCAACGACGTTGAAACAAACATTGGAGTCCACGTTACCGATTGGGATCATGAACTCCCTGCTCCTTACGACGAAGATACGGATGATGATGACAGCGAAGAAGAGGAGTAGGACTGAGGCAGACGGAGGCATTGAGTGCCCTTGTGCATCCTTATATCTCGGAGCAACAACAAAAAAACAGATATAATAACCTATAAAAAATAAAATCTTATGCTTAAGGTTAGAAGCCATTCAATCCTGGTGCGTTCAAAAATTCAAAATTCAAACTTCAAATTGGATGATGGAACCAGAGGGGGGTCTAGCGAAGCGCGTGAAAGGCGAGATAACCTTAAAACCCTAGGTTAAGGTTATCAATGTCTTGATACTATTATTACCCCCTCTGGTTCCATCATTCCTTTGTACTGTTTCAGTATAGAAAAAAGAGTGAAAAGGCGGACCGCGCGCCAGCCGATCCATCCTTTTAACCTACTCTTTTTTCTGTAGTACTTTTTTAAGAGTGGACCGCCCTTAAGTTTTAGTTCCCCAGTTTCCCTAGGTGACGCGTCCACTCAATGAAAAGCCCTTGCTGTATTGATTTTATTTAACAACCAGTTCCCCTTTAAGCCACCGTGGCGTCTGAGCGGTACCAACCTACAGCCACCGCGGCGAATGAGCGGTACCGCCTAACCCTTTAACACCGAATGATGGCCGCTACGAACCCTAACCCCAACCCTTTAACCCTAACCCTAGTCGATATTCAACCCTTTAACCCGTTAACCCTAGTCGATATTCAACCCTTTAACCCGTTAACCCTAGTCGATATTCAACCCTTTAACCCGTTAACCCTAGTCGATATTCAACCCTTTAACCCGTTAACCCTAGTCGACCTCCAACCCCCGCAATCCCGGCAACTCCAACCCCGGCAACCTCAACCCTATCGAGTTTCCCGGCAACTCCAACCCCGGCAACCTCAACCTTACCATCTCTAACTTCTATATGGTGTAATTTGAGAAATTGGACCTCCAACCTTAACAGCTTATCTCATAAATCATGAAATGGGAAGACTGCTCCAAATTCCTATGGTACTGTAGGACAAATCGGAAAGATTTTGAGAATATGCCTGCAGTCGATCTAACTGGATGTCCCATAGGTGCATCCAAACCACCTCAATCTAAAATGCAATTAACTCCATCCCGAACCTCATATTCGATGACCGTTACGCCATAGTTGGGCACGAAAGACCGCCCCATAATAAGAATAGCAGCTTCAGGATTCGATCTCACGCTATCTTCACACTCAGCCTCAGTATAGCCAGGATGCAATGCAAAATGCATTTGGCTGCAGTAAGGGCACCTATATCTAACCTCCCCCTTCCCCCTTCGAGCAATAGGAACACCGTAAAACGCCATTAACCTTTCCCTCATTTCTTCCAACGACTCCTCTGACTCCTGTCTGGGTTTGTTTGACTCCTGTCTGGGTTTGTTTGACTCCCGTTTCAATATCTTCCTTGGTCTTTGCTCCACCGACTTTTCATCCTGACTCGATGACTTATTTGACCCCTGACTCGATGACTTATTTGACCCCTGACTCGACTCTTGTCCCGCCAAGTTTGACTCCTGTTCCGACGACTTATTTGACTCCGACTGCTCACCCTCCACGTCTCCTTTTTTCTTTACTAGATGCTGAATAAGCTTGGATGTCGCCATTGTCCCCTCCTCCTCCTCTAGACTATTTAAGATTGTTTCGATGCTTTGCATTTTATTCCTAGTCCTAGATTAAAAAATGATTGTGATCACTTGCGCGAATTGCTCCTTGAATGACTATCTGACAATGACAAAGTTCATGAAGCGACCGTTCGTGACTGAAGCGTTCTTAACATTCGGCCAAAGGATGCTGCAACTTGTTTGTGTGATTGATCCTAATGAAGAAGTAAACACCTCAAACTGGCTACCCCCTGATTGCACGATCCAGGTAATCGAAGACGACGAAGAACTCGATCAATCCACATCGATTGATGGCTGTCTTCTAATCGCGATGTCTAGTGTCGAATTAGAACTACTGCAATCCAAAAACTTGAAACACACCTTGAACCGGATCGGCGATAGATTAGGGCTGGTGCTATCCGCAAACTCTATCCTAATCGAATAAGAATTACAATTTTCAATTTTAATATAATAAAAAATCAAAAACCCCATCCGTGCATTTCTTAAATCCATCCAGCACGTCGAGGATTTAATGATCGCAAGATTACGCTAACCGGTGACCACCTAGCAAGATGTTCCAGCGTGTTCCAATGCAGCATCGCAAAGCGAACAACCTGGCAAGATTTTTCAGCATGTTCCAATGCAGGATCGCTAACCGGTGACCACCTAGCAAGATGTTCCAGCATGTTCCAATGCAGCATCGCAAAGCGAACAACCTGGCAAGATATTCCAGCATGTTCCAATGCAGGATCGCAATGACCAACCCTTAAGTCCACCCAGTCCGGGATCCCGGTCAAAGACTTAGAGTCGTGCGAACCCCCATGATCTAAGGTGCGAGTCATTGATGTCGCGGTAAGGCAGGCTTGATCGCTTGGTAATTAGGCAGTTAGCGGTTATCTGGGATAACCCCCGGTCCACTGTTTCCACCCAGGAGTCTCACGAGGTCATCCTCGCACACCATACAAATAAACAAGTTACCAATCTGGAAAACGCAAAAGATCAAAGAAGCTACTACACTTACCGAAAATGACCTGTGGTAGCGATTTATGACTATCCAGTTACCAGATTACTAAAATCAACCACACAACAACAACCAAGTAGTAACACACACAACTATAGCAACCTCTCTATCAACACCACCATCATCAGCCTTTTTCGGCTTATCAGGCGTGGAAGCTACTACGATAGATAGAAGAACAAGCAAGCGATCGGTCGTTCGACAAGCACAAGAGGAAGACCGGTAGCAGCGCCGTTCGTTCGTTCGTTCGTTCGTTCGAACGCCATTGTCGAAGCTACCGTCCGAACGCGACGAGAAGAAGAACTACAAGCAAGACGACGTTCGAAGCAACGCTCTCGTACCGTTCGTTCGTTCGAAGCAACGAAGCGGTCATTGTCGGCCGTTCGAATAGCAGCGCCATTGTCGCTACCGAAGCTACCGTCCGAAGCTACCGTTCGAAGCTACCATTCGAAGCAACGCTCTCGTACCGTTCGTTCATTCGAAGCAGCGCCATTGTCGCCGATTCGAAGCTACTGTTCGAACAGAAGAAGAGAAGAAGAAGAGAAGACATCCAAGCGGCATAGCAACAGAAGACCTCTCAAGAAGAAGGGGCTCTCTCAAGTGGAGCGAGAGATAGAGACTTCCAAGTGGGAAGCAGAGGTTTGGACTTGGAATATTGATCCCTCCAGTCTGGATCAACTCCTGCCTCATTGTCACCAAAGAAACCGGTTGAGCCAAGGAGAGGGGACGCCTGATCCAAGAGTTTTGGCCTAGATTGCCACAGACTGGGTGTGCAGAGCTCATTCCCTGGAATACAGCTTTACATGTCTGGGTGTGTACAGTTTGCTGTTGGAATAGGAGCAGAGAAGAAGACCCAACAACTGTTGCTCATCCAAGTGATACCGCAAGAGAAGAAGTAATTGGAGGCGAATATGGCAGGCAATCTTGCAGCCATGAACAACTATCTACAGAATACCATCGGTATTGCCGAACTAGCCACAAGGACAGCATTGAATGATCAAGGATTGGATGCCTTCGTCTCACTCGATACCTTTACCGATGCCGATATCAAGAGCATCTGCGAGAATGTGAGGAAACCAGGCGGTACCATTCCAAATCCAGCCATTGCGGCTGCAGCCACTGACGAAGCTGCCGCAGCACTTCAACCCAGAGAAGTTCCCAATCGTGGACGACAGCTGGGATTTGTCTTTGAGAAGCGACTCAGACAACTACGGTTCTACAAGTTTCACATGACACGAATCCAGCGTGAGTTCACTCCCAACCAAGCCAGTTTGGCGAGACTGAATAGAGTTTGGGCTTTATACGAGTCCGAACGAGAAGAGATCGATGTTGCGGATCCTCCCCAACTCTTGAAGGTCGAAGATGTCCGACGAGTTCTGGAGTCCATTGACAACGTGCTGAATGTCAAGCGAGGCGTTTGCGGTGCCCCTTTGGCTTATGTTACGAGATCCCAAGTCACTTTGCCAGGAGCACCTGATACTGACACTGCAAATGAGGCTGACCCAGGTTTTGGCCTTCCATCGCATCCTGAAGAATTGGTTCGGAGAACAAGACATACCGGACCTCATTTCGTACAAGACAATCAGGCTGTTTGGGCCATCATTCGGTCGGTTACTCACGGTGGACCTGGTTGGACATGGGTCCAACGTTGCGCAGCGCAACAGAACGGTTGAGCAGCTTACTTGGCCATGAAGGTTCACTATCTTGGTGATTCGTTCCAGGCTCGTACCAAGGCATTCGCGGATAGAGCCATTGAAACTACTTTCTTTGATGGGAAGTCCCGCAACTTCACTTTTGAGCGCTATTGTGAAAGGCTTACCAAGGCCTTCACCGATCTGGAAACCGCTGGTGAAACCTTTACTGAGAGCCGCAAGATTCGCAAGCTTCTGTCCGGCATTACAGACCCAAACCTCAAGACCGCCAAGTCCGTCATTCAAGCAACTCCACATCTACGCGAGAGTTTCCAGGAGGCTATGAATTATCTAGCCGAGCAACTTGATGTCGCTGAACCCACTCGACCCACAAGAAATATTTCATCTGTGTCTGGCCGTGGTCGTGGTGGTGGTGGAAGAGGACGCGGGCGTGGCGGTGGTAGGTCCCAAGGCCGAGGCTCTGGAAGAGGCCGAGGCAGGGGACGAGGCCGTGGTCGCGGCCATGAAGGCTGGGGCTTTGACCCCAATAACCCAGGAAGATATTACCATCCCGATGAGTGGGCTCAGCTCACATCGGCGCAGCAGCAACAGGCTAGGGACGCCCGCGATGGTGACAAGCGGAAGATTGCCGAGCTGCAGACACAGTTGACAGATACCCAGTCCCAAGTCTCGGAATTGCAAGCCGAGAAACGATCCCGGACTGATGTTCCTGGTGGATCTAGCGTGGGCAATGCGATGAATAGGCGAGCATGAGTCTCTGGTGTTCGCACTCTGCGATCCGTTGCTACTCATTTGCCATCATCTCGGATTGAGCTTGACAGCCATGCCGATACAT
>CAICTM010000475.1:0-64636 GCA_903772945.1 Seminavis robusta | reverse complement strand
GGCAGGTTTTACCTGCACCAGCTGCCATTCCCTTATTGTAACTCTAACCTTTACAGCTCCTGCTGGCTTATTGTGCTGTTGTGCTGATTGCACTAACCTTAAATATTAATGATTTATTCCTACCCCTGACTTGTATTGAACCATCAATGTTCAGTTTTGTTGGCTTATGACTATCTCTATCCTCATACTTTGGCTTCACCGGAATAGGAAATAGGAAATAGGAAATAGAAAATAGGAAATAGGAAATAGGAAATAGCATTAAAGGGGTTGAGAACTCAGGCAGTTTACCTGCCGAGGTAAACAAATGATATAGAATTGCAGATTGGCGGGCGATCGAGAAGATGACTTTTGCAAAATTTGGTGAGCCCATCATGCTGGGAAGCAACAAGGAATATTCTAATTAGAGTGAGCAGCTAACCAGATTATCTGGACGATTGCAACCGGAGCTGGAAAGGAAGGCGAAGCGAGCGGTTGATTGCTAATCTCTGGTACAAATCCAACTTGCTATGCAGAAGGTGGCTGACAGGAATGGCAGAAAGTGTGGGAAGTACTGTTTTGGAATCAAGTGGTAGCAATGCCTTCAATGCTGAAACAAACAGTGGCTTTCCTGAATAGGCATCCATTGCTTCCCCACTGTAAACCCAGATTCACCTTCCCAGATGGCTTCTCCGTCCATCTCAAATACAACTAGTCAGACTCTCCTTTCCAGAACAACTGGGCTGGAGTCACGATATTACAGAACTTTCTTCACTAAACTGAGGCAGAAAGGTGCAATTCCAAAAATTCCCAGATGTAGAAATCTCTCTATTTGCGTCGCAGTGATCGGCTTCCATTGCTTCTCAACTCAACAGTTTTTCTTTCAAAAAGGAACACCTCTTGGTTGCTTTATCCAGCCACTCAGTCATCGCTTCTATTGGCCCAAGCAAGTGTGCTTAGGTGATTGCTGATTGTCACATGCTTCTTCTACGTTTAGAAACTCCAAGCCTGTTTTCTTCCGCGCTTACTCGTCATCATCGTCCTCCTCATCGTCGTCGTCATCATCATCGTCGTCGTCATCATCGTCGTCGTCTCCTAGAGGCACATGTCCAGCATCAACAGCCCTCCAATAATCTTGAATATCGTCTTCTTGATGCGAATAAATGTACCCAAAAAGCATCATTGTTAGAGCCAAGGAAACTGGAAAGACAAATTTTCTCCATCCGGTGGGACCTGGTGGATGAACGGGCATGGGCCAACGGGGCGGTGGCGTCGAATAGTCCACGCGACGCAGTCCATAGCGACCCACATCCAAACGGTCCGTCTTGGTACTGGCTTGTCGTTTGGTGGGGAGGAGTTGTCGCCCTCTGGATGACGCCAGTTGTCGGAGCTTGTTCATTATTTTTTGATTACTGCAAATAAATTTGGATGATCTTGATCTCGCTCAAGGGATATCAGAGGAAGTCCTTTACTGATCACTCGCTCGATTTTTTAAGCTGTATCAGTGTGGATTGTAAACAGGAGAGTTGAAAATTATAACAGGTAAGCTAGTCTTTTGCCGTTGCTCATGGCTTGGGTGGTGGGAGAGAAAAATGAGGAATGATTCGTTGGTTCGTGGGCAATCTGAGTCCCTAATCAATCGTAAGCAGTCTTCGAGGACAAAAGCCAGACATTGTCACGAGTGCCGTGCAGCCGCCATGGTGTTGGCTTGAGAGAAGAGATAGACCGAACGCAAACCAGCGCCATCTCAACGCAGGAACCCTCTTCATCGGCTGTCATCTTCATAGGACGGCTTCGACGGTTATAAGCCACAGTAGTAGAATAGGACACAATGGCGAGCAGTGACGGTCTTCCGCGAAGAATTGTCAAGGTGAGTTGTGTCGCTTTGGCTCCTAAAGGAAGATGCTGGCTATAGACGGCGTGACAAACAAACGTGAGGCTTCGGCATGACCAAGGGATCGGGAGAAGTGACCTCTCTTGGACTCTTGCTTTGTTGGATGTGTGTAGGCCGAAGGAGCCGTCTCTCTGTCGGATGTTTTGTCTGTATGGAAGCCATGATGTTTTTCTGCATGAAGCCATGATGTGACGTGTGTTTGGGATTGTCACGGAACGCTCGTGCTTTTCTTCGTTGAGACCATCGCCTCCTTCACCCGGACATCTCCTCATTCGACAACATCATCTATTCGTTCATATACAACTCATTTCGATTGCTCATTGCAGGAGACACAACGTCTGATTGCAGAACCCGTGGCTGGAATCAGCGCAACTCCGTACCAAGATAATTTACGATATTTCGCAGTGGCCATCGAAGGTCCAGCCGATTCTCCCTATGAACGAGGTGTCTTCCAATTGGAACTATTCTTGCCAGCGGACTACCCAATGGCACCTCCCAAAGTCCGCTTCTTGACCAAAATATACCATCCCAACGTGGACAAACTGGGGCGAATCTGCTTGGACATTTTGAAGGACAAATGGAGCCCTGCTTTGCAAATTCGAACCGTCTTGCTCAGTATCCAAGCTCTATTGAGTGCACCCAATCCAGATGATCCCCTCGACAACACCGTCGCCGAAGTCTGGAAAAAGAATGAAGCCGAAGCGATTCGACGGGCCCGGGAATTTACCGAGAGTTTTGCCATGAAAGGCGGCACTACTGCTGCCAGTGCCACGGCATCCATGCCAAAAAAGTCGTGCTAGGTTGACTTCACTCGACTCTACCATGATGATGAAACACAACGCAAAACTACGACAACCAAAACAATAATGAACGCTGCAAAAAAGACGAGGCATGGTCTCTCCATGTTTAGTATTGCGGCTAGTGGTCGATAGAATGGTCGAGCTACCCGCAAGGAAAATGGAAAGGCACAATGCTCGTTGTAGAAATCAAAGATGCACCTTGTAACAAAGTGATAGGTCTGATATATTTATAGAAACTACTCGGGTGAGCATCGTAATTGAAGTAGCGGCGCATCATCTAGTAGGTACTGCTTGTTTTGCCTGGCTCAGTTAGAAAGGCCACCACGAAGGCTTGTCCTCCTGGACACTCCCCTGTGCAACGTCCTTGGGGACTCGTGGAGGAACTTCTGGTGCTGGTGGCGACGTCAGTTTGCCAATCAAAAAGGGGAAGAAAGCACTCAACAAAATATCCCAACCTGTACGGACGCGAGCGAAACAGTTCCATCGATCATCCATTGAACACACAAATACAGTCAGTGGCCCAGTCGCACAGCAATGCAGAGTGAGTGTGATCCAACAATGCTTTGTGTTTTCCATCGTTGTCGTCGTCACTTGCTCGTTCGAATCGAACGCTTCCACAAACAGCAACATACACACACACGCTCACGTACCTGGAATGGAGAAGCGATCCTCTTGAAACACAATCAGACCCGTCGCAGGATCCACTGTGAAATCCGTGTACACCACATAGGGCTTGATGGTGACTCCGGGACCAATCTTGACCGCTCCGCTCAATCGCCATGTGCAAGTAAGGGTGTTGGGTACCGTTGTGTTGACAACGGTGCTGATAATCTCGGCGCGGGAAACTTCTTGATCAAAGAGTTTGTTGACGCCTCGAGCGTATTCTGATCAAAATGAATGATTGAATATATATCAACCACAAATTATTGTTAGAAAAACAGATATCTTCCTGGCAATAGTAAAGTTTTGTTGTTTGAAACATCTTGTCTGTGCCGGTAAGGTATTGTAGCCTCGCAGCTCTCAGCAGCAACGCTCCATGGATTCTTTACCTACCTTCAATGCCGTCGACACTCACATCAGGATCCCGGAACTGAAAACTATCTGCAAAATAAATGGGGTTGACTTTGCCGGTCACAAACCATTCCAAGTCGAGCAAATCATTATCCAGACCATCCGCCAATGCTTCTAGCGAAAGTCCAGGCTGGAGTTTGGGGGCATCAAAATCAATCGATGCCAATGGATCTTCCTCCTTTCCACCATTGCTTCCACCACCATTGGGCAAAAAGTTTGACAACACTTCGGCAACCTTGTTTTGGTAAGTTTCCTCACCTCCCTTTGCCATCGCGAGGCTCGTCGATACCAAATTTTCTTGTTGGGTGATACATGTACCTCGCTGACATCTTTTGGTCAACACACTCGTGGGAACACCAAGCTGAAAAGACCAAGTCGAGCCCAGGAAGACCAAGAGGACCAGTGCCGTCGAAAGGAAGCTTGTCAAGGAGATCATCATCTTCGACCCATTGCGTTTTACTTTGGCGACAAAGAAGGTCGACCAACGCCATGGTGGCAATTTTGAGAAACAGCAGCAGAGTTGACCACGTACGCGTTCCTCTTGAACGTTCATGCACGAATGAAGAAATGACTACATATTCTTCGGCAACTTTGGAACTTTGGCATGAAACCGATAAAAGACAGCCAATGATTATTCCTTGACAGCCTCTTGACACCAAACCAATCGATAGCTGCAAAACAGAGACATTGATTCAATTGTTCGTCACACTTTTGGCAGCAGAGTGGCATTGTTTCTTGGTGGAAGAGTTGCATTCAACCCAACAGTGGAGCAATAGTATTACAAGACAGCAGATACCACCATGTCGGTCACTACAACCAAGACCGTCACGAAACATTCCCACAGTAATGAAGTACCACCACAGATACCCTCTGGCTTTTCCAAAATGGGCCCCAGCATTGCTGGCTATTTTGGTTGTTTGACAGCAGTTTATGCGGCAATTTACTTTGGATACCTCGATTCCGACTCGGTTCTTGGGTCTTTCAAGCCATCCCCCGAGTATTGCACATCATCAGAGACACCCTGCTCTCGATCCGACCTCTTTGCGTTTCAAATTTCCAGTGGAATTGCCATTTCCTTCTGTGGAGTACTGGGATTTTATACCTGGCACGTCAGCAAGAGAGTTCATACGGCCCTGCCAGCCACTCCGGAAGGAAGACTCTTTGGTTATCTACCCGAAAGTGAGCAACTGGCGGCCATCAACTTTTCCTTTCAGTTTTGGGATTTCTTCATCTCGCTGCTCATTCCCGAGCATCGAACGCCTTTGATGTTGGGGCACCATACAGCAGCCAGTGTTGTATGCTTTATGTCATTGCAACATCAGGTATGCAAATGAAGAGTATAAGAGTACCGTAGCAGAGAGGAGTACAAATAATGCCATCATGCATTGTCCTAACTGAACCTTCTCTTTGTGGTTTGCCATTCCTTTGTTCCAGATGCTGCACTATTATGGAGGTGAGTAGGGATCAATCAAGCTGCTTGAATTGAAGGGAAACTCTTGGCCTTGGTACTCACCTCGTGTCCCGCTACTACTTACTTTTTGTTCCAAAAGTCTTCTTTTTGGGTGTCACCGAGTTTAGCAGTCTCTTTTTGGTGCTGATCGATCTGGCAAAATTCTTTCCTCCCGAGCCAGAAACAACGTTTGATACTATTTCGGGCCTGTGTGGTCCCCTCTTTGCCGCCTCCTTTACCGTCTATCGCGTAGTGTTATGGTGGAAAGTCAGTCTGCTCCTGTGGCAGGATTGCTATCATGTGGTAACCAAAGGCAGCTCGGACGCGTTACGTCCGGGCAAGAACTACGTCTTGTACATATTCCTCTTTCTGAATGTACCCTTGGGACTTTTACAGCTGTATTGGTTTGGTATCATACTCGACGCGGTGCGGAATATTCTTGCGGGGGATGCATAATGAAAGTACTGGTCTTCATAGAACTAGCTAGTAGTTTATTCATTACGGTAGGCATCTGACGTTGTAGAATTTCGGGTGACGATTAGCTGGCAATGCTGAAGTAATCATGCTACCAGGTACCGGTATTCTGCACTTGCCATCACCTGATGTAGAGGTGTGTCAAGGTACTCGGCCACTCCGTTTCTTCTGGCCGCCCAAAAGAAGACCTTTCCTACTTTTTGTGCAACATTGTCTTGATAGCTTACTCTTAGTTGTGCCTACTCAGCAGTAGATAGCTTACTCTTATTAATAGTTGCACCGGTAACGGTATGTTTTGGGAGGCAAGAGTTACTCTTAGCTTGCCCAGGCACCTCTTGGGAAATGTTTCCTTGGAGGTCCGGGAACGATCGGAGGGCTCGCGGAATGCGGAATAAGTCCAAGACTTCCATTTTTCCATTTTTTGAGCGGGTCACAGCGTCACAGGCTGCAAATAAGAATTATCCAGGCCCTCCCAACACAAAGCACCAGTCACTTGTTGATCGAGGCGACTAAACCCCAGCACTGCCTGCACCATTGCAACAACCCGGCCAGGCAAGCCAATAGAACATAGTATACCATATCATCATCCAACAACAATAACAAACAAGCATGGCTGCGGCAGTGGGCAGTGACGAGACCTCTTGGTCGTTGTCGGTCAAGGCGATTGGGAGCACGCTGAAAGAGTGCACGACAGGAGGACATGACAGTGAGGCGGAAAAGAATTTTACAGTGACTGTGTCTCCCGAGGATACGCTTCACAAGTTGTACGATCAGATTGAAGAGATCACTGGCTTGAAAGCGTCGCAACAGCGCTTGATTTATCGAGGACGATTGATTGAAAATTTGGAGGAGCAGAATAATAGTGAAGAGACTACTGCAAGACTCAAGGTGGATCCCGATGAACAACCCAAAGTCAAGGACATTGTCGGATTGGGCGATGGACACACCATTCATCTCGTCAAGCGAAAAGAGACGCCGCAAAGTGAGAATGCCAACAACAACAACAGCAGCAGCACGTCAGCGACGACAGCCACAACCACTGGGTCATCCACATTGGACCGTGACGAGAGTTTATCAGGGAATGGCACCGCGTCGCTGTTGGCCGCGTTGATTGGCTTGGGTGGATTGGATGATGGAGACACGAACGATGCAACCGCCGCAACTAGCACTGGCCGAAACCGTCTGGGCTGGAGAGGAGGACGTTTGGGACGCAGCCGTCGACCTCACTATCGTCTTACCGCAGAGGACTTGCAATCACCCGACCCTGGGACGCTCGAACCTGTGCGTCAGGGACTCATGACAATTCATACAATGCTCCCTCATGCACAAGTTTCGGAAACGCATGATATGATGTCACCACTAGATGCCAATCGCCGCTGGTATCGCGGACAGTGGATTGATGTGCGAGACACGGTCAACCAATGGCTAGAAGCAACCGTTGTCGATATTATGACTCCGGATGAAATTTTACCAGCCAAAGAGGAAAATGATCAAGGCGATGCCGGAAATATTCCAATTTTGGAACCCGCCACGGACCCTGCCGTCAGTGCGGGAGATTTGGACGGCCGTAGACGTCTCTTGCTGGAACCCTGCGATGAGGGTGATTCCGATGATGAGGGAGGTGAATTGGCGGGATTTCGACGAAGGAGGACCAATGGGGGCGTGCAGCTCTTACTAATTCATTACAATGGTTGGCCCCACCGTTGGGATGAGTGGGTCCGGTCGGATTCCGAGCGCATTCGTCCCTTTCGAACTCGCACCCGTCATCCGAGTATGGTACGTTTTTTCTTTTGAGAATTATGTTGTGTTTTTGTATTGTATTGCGTTGATGGAAATTTTGTCACTAATTTTTGGAAATTTTCCATGCATGGATTATCAGGCCAACCATTCTTCTCCCACAACTCAGTCTTCGTTCAATGAGTCCCCTTCAACTCACATTGTGGACACGGACAACACTCTAGAGCGGCCAGCCATTTTGCCAGAACTCTCAAGAGCAGTCGCCGCCATTAATGATCTACTGTCGGTCGTAGCGGCCGAAGAATCGGCACAGCTCACGCCAGATCGTCAAGATGATTTGCCCTGGGCGATGCGATCCAACAACACTACCAATACTACCACTGGAACAGGCGTGCTGGATAGCGATGACAATGACGATGATGAACTAGAGGATCTCCCACCGCTCGAAGCGGAAGACGCAAACGAGGAAAACGCAGCGGCAGCGGAATTATCTTCGTCGTCCAATACGCATCACAACGAGCCTCGGCTGCGACGCCGTCAATTGCAATTGCTGGCGCCACTCTTGGATCGGTTGGGTCGAACTCTCATTGATGCCGCTCCGCATGTGGCAGCGCTCGCTAATTCGTCACCCACACCAGACAATGACACGGAAGAGAGCATTTCCACGGCAGAAGCCGTTGTGGCGCCAGCAGCGGCATCGGAAGACAACCCGAGTACGTTGGGAGGATTGCTGTCGCTTTTGAGCCGCGACCGAAACCGTCAAACCAACAATGCTTCTTCGGAGGAAAACGACGGTGCATCGCCATCCAATACGATTCAAACTTGGCCAGTGGATCCGGACTATGTCGACTTTGCGACTGGAGTGGTCAACACTACGCGTGGTGAAGTTCGGAGCGGTCCTCGCAGCCGAACCCCAAATGATGATGTCGCTGGGCTTTTGGGAGCCTACTTGGCAGCGGCGTCTTTGGGCTTGAATGCTGGAGGCGGTGGGTCTTCGTCAGGAGTTGGCGATGCAGACAATAACAACAGCAACAATGACGATGCCAGTAATGTTTTGGGTCTTGGACGGTTGCTACGGGACCGTGGAGGAAATGGAGGGGGAAATGGCGGTGCAGGGATAGACATTCACATCCACGCAGTAGTGACGGCTCCTGGAATGCCCCCCACAGCGATTGGCGGAGTCACAGGAGGCGCCGCCGGTGGTCCTGGCGGTTTGGGATTTGCTACCCTTGGTAATGCCACCACCGGCACGATTGCAGGCACACGCAACTCATTGTCTCCAACTCGCGAACGCCGTGGCAGTGGAGCTAATTCGTTGTTGCGGCTTCGAACGCCTGCGTCGGCAGAGGAAGATGATGACCTTGGACTCTTCTCAGATTTGTACAGTGAATCACCCGAACCATTGGATCCCAGTGGAAGCCCAGACAACAATACACGAGGAGGAAGGGACGATGGTGCGACGGTACTCGACAACGACTTTTTGTCACGCTTGGGCGGCACCCCGACCAGACCCAGTACCCAGACATCAGGGCGTGGCGACCCTCACGGTGCCTCGCCTAGCCGGCACAGCAGTGCCAGTGATTCCTCTTCCCGAAGAAGCAGTACCAATGGCGCCAGCCCTCGTCGCGGTAGTATGCTGGGGCGTTTGTTCCGCAGAAGCCGCCGAGGCAGCAGCAGCTAAGTGAAGCACCACTTACTTCAACCCTGGATGGAGGGTGCATCACGAAATCTATTTCATGAGTAAATAATATAGAAAAGGAATCTCTTGATGGCAAGTCACTGGATCATATCATAGGTCGACTTTTGCACCGACTTGCTCGTTAGCACGAGGATTGAATCATTCGCCAGCAAAAGAACTAAAGGCTGCTAGTGACTTGACTCGTGTCAGGGCAAGCATGCTATCAGGGTTCCCTAATGCGTCAAATAGCACTTGCAAAGTAAAATGTAGCAATGATTCTATTGGTTAACCAAGAGCAGCACGGTAAAACTACGTGTGCTATCGTCTCGCTGCTCTTGATATTTCTATCATTCTGTTCTCACTTGTGAATTGCCAGACCTCTTTCGCATTCTCATGCAAAGTTTGGCAACCAACTCAGGATTTTCAGCTGTCGGTCGTTGAATGCCTCTTCCACGGCTTCTTGGGGGATCAAGTTCTTCAGAACCTGCTTCATGAAAGTGGCATTGAAGCCAGCAAGACTCCCGTAGACGGCATCCTTCCAGTATTTTTGAAGAAACTGCGGTCTCGTGTCAGGGTTCATTCCGCGACGAATGAGCATATAGCTGACGCCCCAACAAAAGGCACCAACCAATGATTCGTAGAAGACTGTCCAAAGCTTTTGTGGTGAATCAAATCCAAACAAGAAAAGTCGCTTTGTTGTCGCAGATCGACTCAACCACAGGATTAGAGTTGCAAAAAGTCCAGCGAATTCTCCGTTGGAAATGCACTTGTACAAGGCTTCCTGGTCTGCAGAGCAATTGTGAACGTTCTCAAGCTGACTTTCTACCCACGAGAGCCACTGGGGTGCCCTTGCTTGGATTTCTGCAGAGATTGTGATCAAGGCAACAAAGAGGACAAAGTAATTGGCTAAAACAAAGACCACTTGTTTCTTCTCCACTTGTGGATACCGGTACCGTTGGTCGCGCTGTTTGTCCAATAACAGGAGCTCTGTAATCTGTCGCAATTTGGCGTCTACTGAGCTCTCAGGCTGCAGCGTGTTGGTCTCGCTTTCGTTGTCGTTGTCATTGTCACTGCCGTCGGATTCATGAGCACTCCTGTTCTCCTTGGGAGAAGTCTCGCCCCTTTTGTGAGAGCCATCCTTGGCATCGAGCTTCAAAGGAGAGACCTGGTTGCGAGCAAGTCTGCTTCGATAGTGTTTTCCATTCTTTCGCGATTCACCGTCTTGCACTGCGTCAAGTTGCTTTCGAAGGAGAGCCAATTGAGATGTGTCGAGTGACCCCAGATTACCACTCGACGGAAACGGGCTTGGAGCCGCCGAAGGTGAATCAGGAGGTCCATAGAATTTCGGTGGAGTTTTCCGACCACTTTCTTGCTGCACCTTGTATCTCACGACAAACTCCGACCCGCTGGGAATGTATGGACTCAGGACGATCTCTGCGAAAGAAGACGAAAGAAGAACGCAAAAGTAGAACACCAGTTAGCCTCGGTACAAGTACATAATAGTTTTCACAAAGATTAGCCAAACTCGCCTTCTGGTGGATCCATAGCCGTATCAAGAATCCGTATATCCTCCAGTGTGTGACCAGGTTCCAGCTTGAGTTTCCTCGTCATACTACGATTAACATGCTCCTGGAGCTCGTTTGTGGATGTTCCTTCGTACCAGGACACCGTTATAGTGCCTCGATTCAATTCATTTCTGTGTATTTCACCCTCCAGTAATGGCGCCGATGACATCAGTTTCCTGGTGGAGCGCGCAAAGAAGAAGCTGCCTCTTCGAGCATGTCCCGTCGGTCTCGCCAATATTTCTTCTTGGAGTTTGAGTTTAATTTTCCGCTTTCCAGCGGGTGCGCTTGGAGCTGGCGGTGTTGGCATTGGCGGAATAGCTGTAACTCCACCAGGGTATCCAAAAGTTGGTCTACCTAGCAATTGCTGTTGATGCAATTGTTGTTGATGGTACGACGTTTGGGGATGCATCATGGCAGGTGCTGATACCTGGGGATGCATCATAGCGGGGGCCGGAGGCGGTGGCATGAAAGCATGAGGCGGTTGAATTTGCTGATGCTGAGACATCACCATGTATGATCCAGCAGGTGCCATGGCCAGAGGAGGGGGCAGTCCTTGGGGGCTGTGAGGATATGACACGTTTACATGAGACGGCCTCCAGGAATTATCTTCCATGGGTCGACCAGAATTGTCGTCTAGCGAGACCAGATGGTGACCGTCGTTGTTTAACATTGCGCCACGGCCTGAGTTGCTTCTCGATAGCGAAGCTACGGCGCTATCATTCCTTCGATGAACGGCATCTGGCTCTTGTGGAACTCGATGTTGACTGCTGTTGATTGTGTAATCAATAACGTTTTGTTGCAGTATTGGCTGTGTTTGTTGTTGTTGCTGTTGCTGTTTGCGCAACCCCTGACTTTTGAACGACTCGCCCCTTGCCAAAAGTCCGAACCCTTCCTTGTCCTTGTTGGCAAGGAGATCCGGTGACAATCCTTGCTGCTGGTCAGAGGCGATATCTGCAGCAAGCTTGTTTGCCGCCTCACTCTGTCTCCTTGAGGACGAAGCCAAGGGCGTTGGTAAGGCTTCGAACGCAACATCGATATGCTTTGTCTCCATCGGCTCGAGAGCTGGTGCAGCACTGGAGCTTGATTCTTCGCCCAGTGCTTCTTTGATTTCAGCCAGGGTGGGCGGTTTTGCAGCGTTGTCGTGATCAGGAGGATCTTCAATTTTTGCAGCATCGTGTTTCGATTGCAGATCCACAGAACATCTGCCACTAGCGTCCATCGGCCTTTTGCAAGCTGCTTCTTCGGTCGCAGTGGCTTCAGTCCCCACACTTTCCCAACCGTCATTATTGTTGCTTGCAGTCGGGGTGATTTCTTGATATTCCTGCTCGTTTGTAGGAGTCGATACCGTCTCAACAACTAGAACCTTTTCTTCTTCTTGTTCGGTTGGCTTCAAGAGATTCGTTTTGTCAAATGCGTTCTCGGATGGTGACGTGTCCTTCTTTTCGTCAAAGTCCTCAGACGCTGCTTCCGACGCTACCTTACGCAACGTTACTTCAGGGCTGGCATCAACCGGTCTGATTGGAGGGCTCGGAGGGGCCTCCGGCACGGGATCAACAGGTCCCTTCGCGGGAGCATCGACAGCTTCTTTTAGACCATTCTCGCTGGCTTCATCTATTGTAGGTTCATCCACTGCCAGTTCCACTGACTGCCCGCTGCCATTGACTGTTTCTGATGGGTCAATGTCGGGAGGAGGAGGTGGAATCGTAGATTCAGCCTCCTGCTCTACATTTGCAGCAAATTCCTCGCCTGGGCTGTTGTTAGCTGTTGGAGGATCTGTACTCTTGACTGTGTCTGTAGATTCTACAACCTGCGAATCGTCAGCTTCAGTGTGGTGGTTCCCGTTGTTGACCGAGGGGGGAGCGTCGATTGTTTCGGTAGTGGCTGCTTGTTCTTTCAGAGGCTCAGGCTCGTCCTCTGACACGCCTTCTGGATCGGCTCCTTCGGCGGGGCTAGCAGAACCCGTATCCTCCTCAGTTGTTGTTGTTGAGTTTGATAATACTACTGCTTCCCTCGTGTCATCTTCCGAGTCTTTCCCACGGGTTTCGCTTCCTTCCACGTGGCCATTCTCAAATGCAGTTGTGGTAGGCGGATCAGCCGAGGAAGTCTCCTCTGATGGTAGATCCGCGGCCGAGCTATCTACTGGCTCTTTCCCTTGCTTTTGTTCGACCACTGCTTCTGGAGTTGCGGCTTCAGGAGGAGAGGCTAACTCTTTGAAATACGGTTCGTCTTGAGACTCCACTCCTGTTGACGATGCGACCCCATCCGTTAACGTTGGACCATCAGCACCATTCGTATCCATACAGCCCTCCAACGACATGATGGACCCTTTTATGGATGCGTTTTGTTGATGGAGAGGAGAAAAGGTTGAAGATGAGATACACAGACGTTCGTAACTCCGGTACGGTAACAAACGGCCAGCTGCACAAAGACTCCGAGGGGAAATGAGATGACGAACACATTTCGATAAAAATAAATAAATAACTTGTTTTCTTGACGTGGCCATCCCGAGTCCCGCATGTTCGTGACCAAAAAGGCGCCAAACACCACAACCACCAAAGGAACAAAAAGCCAACATTTGCGGTCTCTTCATTCCAGCATCCAACAGTGCCTCCTAACAACAGCTACCGGTATGTAACCAACTTACCTCGAGGACGATTGTTCAAAGCTAGAGAAATGCCTTCTTCTTGGTCGTCACTGCTTCGTTCACTTCCACTATCACCGAGATGTTCTGTTGTTACAGGCGATGGCGATTCCGGAAGAAGAAAATGCCTGTTCCTGCCACTATCCATGTTCCAGGTAATGGCGGAAAGATAGGTTAATGGATGTTTGTTGATATTATTTGTTTCTTGTGTCTGTGGGATCCATGAAAATGTTGTTGTTTCACGTGGAAATATATTGGTACGTGTATGACTGTATGGTACCACTCTCGACTGCCAGTTGTCACAATCGTTTGTGAGAGTACTAGTACTGTCAGAAATTGAATGGAGAGCGCCAAATTTGAGGAAAACTACTTGACACCACTTTGTGACAACCTTCGTATGAGGCCCTGCCGGTGTGACAAATAAATAGATGAGAATCGGCCATCAGCTAACGGCCAAACACAAGCTACTAGCAAGCAAGCTGATTACCTTTCAATTGGAAAATGAAATTGCGGGGAATCGGCTTTTCGAGCAGTTCCTTTTGGCCAAACTGCTAGATTGAGTTATACTTCCATCAACTAAATTTTATGTATTTTTACTAATGTGTAGTCTGAAAGGGCCCGAAATCACGATTTGCATGTAATTCTGCTTTATATTTGGGTTTCGATTTTATATTTAGGTTTCGAGTTTATATTTAGGTTTCGGTTTGATATTTTGGTTTCGGTTTGATTTTACTAGTTGTTTACTATAGTAATTTGGTTTCGGTTTTATACTACGGATTCGAGAACAATTGACCCGGTGCAGCAAGACTGATTTCTGTGATATGGCCTCTTGATTTCTGTGACACAAAAATCGGGGCATGACCTCTAAGTAAACTGGAGAAAAGGCGTGAAGGAACAAGGAATTGTGCAGGATTCAGTTGAATCACGAGCTCGCGATTTTCATGACACAGAAATTGATTTCATCCTAGTAGGATTTCTACAGGGGTCTACATGAAGCCAATTTCTGTGACACAGGGACAATTATTCTCGAATCCGTAGTATTTAGGTTTCGGTTTTGTATTTAGGCTTCGATTTTATATTTTGGATTGGAATTGATCAATTTAATTGGATTCTTAAAATCCTGATTTCGGGCCCTTTCTCTAGCATTCAAGGTTATGTCATTATATTCTTCCACATTCAGTCATTCTTTGAAATGCAGTACAGGAAAATTGAAGACTTGACCAATGCAGAAAATATGTATTCCCGCAACTCCACTGCGAATGGTGAGGTCTATGTTTTTGTTTTGAAAAAAACATACATGATGGATTGAGATCTGTGTTGCACCGAGGTCCTACGACTGAAGAAACCAAATTGAGCTCTACTCGCTATGGGCTGCCCATACCAAAATACCCAGTAGCCAGCCAGCAAGATTCAACTACATGTACCGGTACGGATGGACTGGGGTAGCAGCGTGCCAGTTGGCTATTGGTTGATCCAGCGCAAGACCAGGTCATGAGATCTGTTTCAGTTTATAGTACTAGCTAGCTAGTATGGAGGCCACACTCCCTTTGTGAAAGGGCTGGACGGCTGGACCGAAGGAACCTATTTTCTTCATTGGTTGCTGTTACTCTTTTAAATTTTAAATAGTTTCACCTCACAAGCCGAATCATATTTCCCCTTCAACGTAGCGATGCAGCACTGAGTCTACAGCGCCGGACAAGACCTCAATGGCAAAGTCCATGTCATTTTTGGTGTGTGCTGCAGACACACACAGGCGGATGGAAGGCTGTGGCTCAGCACGCAACAGCTGTACACCAGCACGAGTGTTGTGGTGCCCTGCGGAAACCATTCCAGCACCTCGGCGGAGACATTCTCGCACCACTTCTGAGAGGAACACAGTCTCATCAATGTCTTCTGTCTCTGCACATTCGGCCAGCACAAGGAAAACAATGGGAGATCGCATGTCACTGGCAATCAAAATCAAATCCTCTTTCTGTTCACAGAAAATTCGCAATTTGTCGTAAATGTACTGTGTGTTGTCGTTCAGCTTTGTCAAGAGCTCCTTAGGACGAGTCTTCAGTTCGTTCAATGCCACAACTGCTGCACTGGCAGTAAATGGTGGTGATGCGGCACTGAAACAATAGCCAGAACCACTGAGCCTCTGATGATCTACAATCTCCTCATTGCCAATGGTGACTCCGCCAATGCTACCGATGGCATTTTCAAGGGCAATGGTGACAACTTCAGCATCATGCATCAACTTTTTGTTGAACAGCTCAAGGGCTCCTCGGCCAGTGGCCCCAAGTGTACCAAAGGAGAATGATTCATCCAAAATCAAGCGGTAGTGGTACTTGTGCTTCAGGGCAACGATTTTGTCGAGTGCAGCAATCTGTCCTGTATTTTTGTAGAGGCCTTCACAAATGATAAAACGACGCTGAGCATTGGGACCTCGACCAAGCTTCTTGTCGTTCTCCGCAACACTCTCTACAACCCGAGACAAATCCTCCTACAGACAAGAGTGACGCTTCCTGGTTGGCACACGGAGAAGAAACTATCAAGAATCGAACAGCAAAAACAAACATACCATATCATTGTGCTTGAACCATTTGACGTAGGCTCGACTCAGCTTGACTCCTGCAATGAGAGGTTCACGCACACCTTCATCAACCACCAACAAATCTCCGCGCTGTTTGGAAAATAGAAAAGGTCACAAAGTGGATGCCGGTCAGCAATAAGTTTGTAGATCAATTAAAAAATTGGACAGATGAAACACTTACTTTGCAAAATGCGGCGACTGTACTGCTGACTGTGGATGCACCATCGGAATACAAAATGGCACCTTCGGCACCCATGAACTTGGTGATTTCTTCTTCCAATTTGAGATGGGGATCAATGGTTCCATAAAATCCTCGAGGACCACAGGCTCCCACTCCATACCGTTGCAATGCTTCCACAGATGCTTGTTTCACGGGGTTGCTGCTGGTCAAGCGATCATCATCATCCTTTGCTTTGGAGGCCGTATTCTTTTTGTTCTTTTTCTTTTTGCGTTTGCCATTTTTAGAAGTTTTGTTGCTGTTGTCATTGTCGGCCTGTTCCGTTGTGTTTGCTTCTTCCTCCTCCTTTTTCTCTTCAGCTCCACCGAAATTGTTGTTGCTGTTGTTGTATGCGTCTTCGGCAGCCTTTTCCTGCATGATCGCCAACTCGTTGCCATTGGCATCCTTGATACTGCTTTCGGGGGCAGTGAATGCGGCGGACATGCCCAAGAAATCAAAGGTTCCAAAATTAATGACATTGTAGATTTTGGTAGGATCATTGTCCATGGAAACTTGCATTTTGGTGCCTTGTACCTGATGCACCAAAAAGGTCGGGACATCCTTGGCACCCGTCGGCAGTCCTGGTGCCACCAGAGGAGCTCGACTGTTTTCCTTCCACTCATTAATGAGATCTTCTTCTTCCTTTCGAGTGAGTTGATCATTTTTGGACTCGGACCAATCCTTGGATCGACTGAGGAACATGTAAATGACCGAGATTAAGAGTGTAGTTTCCACCAATACGTGGACGGGGTCCTTCATGAGCAAATCCCACCACCAAGTGCTGTACAGCATGGGGAAATTGCAAATGGCAGACCACGACGGCAGCGTTTCCTGGAAGCCGGTCCACAGTTCATTGAAATCTTGCTGCGTGGTTAAAAATCCGTGCACGGCCTGACCCACCTGAAAGCCAATGGCATGGACACGGGGGAGAAATTTAAAAGTAGTAGACATGGTCGATTGGGTTGTTTAAACAATGACAACACCACACCTGGAGAAATTTTATTGTTGGAGTTTGGTAGGAACACCAACAAGACGAAGGAAGACTACTAGAGAGTCAAAGCGAGTGGCCCCACGTGCTGCAAGACCACAGCAAAGCGGACCCGTGTGGTGCCTTGCAAAAGATACTGTCTTCCAATGTCGATGGATGCGCTGGTTGACCAATGCCGATGAAGCGTTGGGCATGCATGCCTGCACGAGTGCAATTTTCGCTCGCAATTCCAAGCCAATGGCGGTCCTGTGTGGGAAAAGGTGGGTCTGGATCCGGCTTGTACTGTTTTACTCTAGATCTTGATGCCATAAATCTTTTTTCGTTGATTGTCGCGCTGGAGCGATGATTTTGAAGAAGACGAAAAACCCAAACCCAATCTTCGAGCACTTTTGCAGAGGGATTCGGGTGCTGTGCTAGCTAGTGTGGTACCACAGTCGTTTTCTCTTCAAGACTGCACAGTGCATGCATGGCAACAGGTTCACAAGTCCAATTTGCAGGCAACAGCTCCTGTACGTTTTCATAAAGAAGGATTCGATTCTATTCTATTCCGTAGTTAGAGCAGAACAATGCCCAAGTCGAAATCCAAGTCCCCAAATCGTCGTCGTGGGGCCAAATCCTCGGTTCGCAACAGCGACGCCACCGAAGTGGCATCCAACGCGCCCAGTCGAACCACGGCTCGCAGCAGCAGCAACGATACTACATCCTCGACCGGCCGCCGTTTGGTCATTCGACCCTTGGCATCCGTGGGCGATAGCGGGAAGCCTTCCACATCAGTGTCCAAGGATCTCCGTCGTGTCTCGAATTTCATTGAAGATGAACGTCATTTGGTGGCCTACGAATTGTATCGAAATGTCAAGCCTCGTTGGGAAGCTTTGATACACGAGAAACGAGGATACGATGCGGCTGCCACGGAAAAAGCAAACGAGAAAAAAGGCCGTGCTTGGATGAAAAAGGGAGCCAACGAGGAAGAGAAATTCGATTTGAAAGAATTTGAGGCGGCCAATGCAATCTTTCAAAAACACAAGGAAAAGTTCGCTTTGCTCATGGTAAGTGGTGATTTTTTGTATGTATTGTTTTGCGTTCATAGGTTTGGTGTTGGAATTTAAATTCTAATGATCATTCTGGATCATTTTCTATTACTGCAACAATAGAAAAGAGCGCCTCTGTTACTGGAGTGTCGGGACAATATGGACCAATCGGAAGGATGGACGTTGGCGCAAACTCTATTCGGTGTTACAACCTGCTATCGCCGTGAAGACGACGGAAGTTTGAGTATCAAACTCGACGGAGAGCTCAAGGGTGTTCCCTTATTTGAACAGGTGGCTGTATTGCGAGAAGTCGATTTGCACTCGTTTTGGGCTCCCTTTGTTTCTTCCAGTCAAACACTGGCGCATTTGGACAAACTAGATACTGTGGGTTGGTTCCAAGTCGGTCTACCCAATTTCGGCGTCGCCAGAGACAGCGTTTTTCGGGCTATGGGGTGCGATTGCGTGGCCGAGGATGAATCTGTCTTGTTGGTCGGTCGTGGTGTCGAGGACCGACCTCCGGGTGTGGATGTTCCAGACTCCCGGGCCAAGTTTATGGTCGAAGATCCCGTCCTAAAAACACTGGATATCCCTCCTTGGCCCACACGAATGGGGGCTGGACGCATGACCATGAAACGTTTCGAAGCAAAGATTAAAGTTATGGGCCCGGATCATTGTCACACATACCTGATAGCCAACTTGGATCCCAACTTGGCATTCATCCCCACGTCATTGCTGGAATATGTCATGAAGAAACTATGTGGATTCCTGCTGAACAAACTGCAGGGCGCAGCCAAGAAAATTCCCAAGGATCCTGTCAGGAACGTCCACGCCCAACGAATGCGCGACGAAGCGGCGTTTTATCGAGATTGGTTGTATCCAAAGTTCAATGCCATCGCTGCCGAAAAAGGATGGGTCATGTCACCGATTTCCGCGTTTGAATTGACGGAATCGCAGCAAATGGAGGTGAATAAACTCAATGCACGAAGGACGACGAAGATGCACAGCTTTAGTGAATTTGATCCGGGAAATTCAAGCAAGGAAAAGGTCAAAATTGATTCCACCAGGAGTGAACCAGGAACGTACCGCCCTCGTAGCAAGCAGACCAAGAGGAGTAATTCCTCGGGTGATGAGGATGACGACTCCGACAACTCGGACATTAGTAGCTTGTCGGGCACATCACAATCCATTTGGTCGAGGAATCCAATTTCGTCCTATCTTCGTGACGTCGAAGCCAGGACGCAGGAACGCAAAGACAAGGCGAAGCAGGATTCCCAACGAAAGGCTCTCGCTCGTTTGCGCCCGAGACCCATATCAGTCGACAAGCAGGAACGTCTACTGGAACTTAAAAAGTGCAAGCAACGAAAGCTGCAGAATCGTTGGTCGTCAATGGATTCGATGGATACGTTGCCGCCTGTTGAGGAAACGGATGGTGACACTGTCGTCACAGGCCGATCAGTCCCATACTCCCCCATGACAGCGTCCATGAAGGGACACGGACGGTGGCCGCGCTTCTTGTTGGTTTCTATGGCAATTTTGTTCTTGTCAACCATGCTGCATGCGAGCAAGTTCCTTCTGCCGTCATTTGGCAGTCACGGATTCGTCTCGGTGATGCTGCGAGAATTGTTTGCTGTCTCTTATTTGGGCCTTTGCGGTGTGGCACACTTTGCGATTTGCGACATGCTGTTAATTTACGCATTCGAAGCCTTTGAATTGGGAATGAAATCTGGAGAGCAGGTCAAGACATTCTACCGCGGGCAAGTGCGTTTTGGCACCGCGGCTGTGTCAGGAATGCTGGTGGTGTCTAGCGTTTCAAAGGCTGTGGTTCTTGCGACAATTAAGTCCGCCATTACGGCCGTTGCCAATACATACAACCACCACATGAGCGGCAGCGACGCCGAAGAAGAATTGATTGACGGGGTAGCAGATTCGGTAAAAGAACCAGCAACCAATCTGGCAATGCAAATCAACGAAACATTGGGCTCGATGCTCCCTGGCTCTTTCATTCTGGGCTACTCAGCACTTGCGAGCTTTCTCGGTGACAGTCACGTCACTGTGGCGAGCTTTCTCGTTCACAGCTACGCCACTGTGATGAGCTTTCTCGTTCACAGCTACACCACTGTGATGAGTATTTCTCACTCAGTGTTTGACTGGCAAATGGCGGTCTTTGTCCGTTCCAACTTTCTGGGTCGGTCGCTGGAACGCGTGATTACAGGTACCTACGACTGGTGGATCGGTTTGCTGACTGGAGTTGCAAACGGAATGTTGTCCTTTGCATCTTGCGACGACCCGTCTTCGGAGGCGTTTTCCTGGCGGGAAGATGCTACGGCAACGTTGCGGCCACTTTTGTTATACACCGTGGTCTTTCTGTGGGTGGTTCTGGGTCTCGTGAACATTTTGGCCCAGAGTTATCGGCACCGCAAGTTGGATCCTGATGCCGCAGCGTCATTGGCTGCCACTTCAACCAACAGCGACAACAGTGGCAGCTTCGTTCCAAACATGAATGGCGACAGGACGAAGTCGTCCTCCGCCCCTCTTGACTCTGCTAGCAAACGGTCCAATTCCAGCAGCAGAAGGAGGTTGAGGTTCAACCGGAAAAAGAAGGAAGCGCTGGAGGACGACGATTCCATGATGTGAGCGTTCAGGAGTCAAAGAGTGGGAGGGCGGGAGGGCTAAAAGGCACGAAAAACGAGATGAAAAAGGAACAACAACAATACTGTAGCATTCTTTTTTAACAGCTTCTGACGTCGATGGGTCCAGGTCCTTGAATAAGAGGTTTTGTATCGATACATGTTCAAGACAGCAGCATGCAGAGCTCGGGCAATGCAGCTAAGCGGTCTGGAGAATAAATATAAACATAAAAATTGATACAGTTAGAGAGAGCAGTTTGTCAAATGCAGCAAAAAGTGAGAATACCAAATAATTTTACTGGAGCTAGGGATGGAACGACCGGTACAATGGACCAACAAGTACAAACTTCTGGGGGAACCCGGATGTTCCGTGGTGTTCTCTCACAAAATGGGGCCTCATTTTTTGATCTGCTCTTCTCTGATGCCGATGAAGCTGCCGTCAATACCCCTATCAACTTAACCAATAGAGCCACCCTATCAATACCCCGAGATATGGGATACATAATTTGGACGTGCCGGTCGCAGTGGTGGTAGTGGCTTCTCCATTCGTTGGTTGTTGAAGCAACGAACGACTGGCAAAGTGGGGCTGCCATTTCTGACAATTTTTTCTGTCACCAACAGGTCGACCAATCTATATGCTCACTCGTAGCCCCATTGGACCCATCTGATGCGTCCATTCCTTAAGTTAGACAAACCAACATGACTGGAATGGCTAAAGCCATTGATTCTATCTGATGAACAACTAGAATAGATGCTGGAATTGTTGCTCCGTCGTTTTGGATTTGTGGTCTTAGGCTGCCACTTTTTTCTATTAACTCGTTGATCCTACTCACTTTCAATTATATCTTCCTCTCTAATGCACCCATTAGATCAATAGCTATGATTGGGTTGATAGCAGAAGGATCAAACAGCCCAAAATCAAGGTGAATCTGAGAACTTTTGGAATATTTGGAAGAAAATGAAGCATCTAGTTTGACATAAGATAATGCCTGCTACATGTCTGCAACCACTACAACCATCACATGGCTGTGACAAGCAAAGAACGTAGACAACTCTAGATAGTTAGCTTGGTTGTGTAGGTGCCATATTGGTTGATATATTGGTTGATACCTTCTTGTCCTCTATTGCCATTAGGGGCAGGTTTGAAACCTGCGCCTAAAAATAGGGGCATTTTGGAGAATCCGCCCCTAAATCCGCCCCTAAAATAGGGGCGATTTGTCATTTAGGGGCATATTTCAAACCCGCCCCTAAAATAGGGGCGTTTTCTATGTATTTTGAGTACAGTCCCGTTTACTTTTTAGGCTGGTTTTGAAACCCGCCCCTAAATATTAGGGGCAGTTTCTAGAAACTGCCCCTAAAATAGGGGCGTTTTCACCATTCAGGGGCAGGTTTGGAATCCGCCCCTAGTTTGGAATCCGCCCCTAATATTAGGGGCGGATTCCAAACCTGCCCTTATTTAGGAGCGTTTTGCACGACTGAGGGACGCTCCTGGGATTGACAGAGACAAGCCTTCAGGCTAGAGTTCTGGTTCTTTTGAAGCAGAGCCCTGGACCGTCCGACGGTTGTCACTCAGGATTTAAAAGCTTCCACGATTGACTAAAAACTTGATCACCACAATTAAGGGATTTTTTTAAAGGGATAGTCAAAAATTTAAGGGATTGTTTATTTAAGGGATTGTTTAGGGGATAGTTGAAGAAATAGGGGATAGTTGTATGGTGTTTCCATTCGGCGTTAAGGGATTGTTTAAGGGATAGTCCAAGATTTAAGCGATTGTTTTTTAAGGGATTGTTTCTTTAAGGGATTGTTTAAGGAATAGTTGATAACTTAAGGGATTGTTTAAGGGATTGTTTTAAACGGTCATCAGTTGTGGCAATTTTAAGTTTTTAAAATCCTGTTTTAAGTTTTTTGAAATCCTGTGTGAAAACCGTCGAACGGTCCTGGTGACTGAATAAACTACATGTACTCCGGCAGGTGCCTACCTGTAGCCAGACTAGCTAGTACCGTACTGGTAGAGGAGGGATGGACAAGACGAAGCAGCAAGGGAAAGCAAACCTGGAAGATCCAACAAGAACCAGAGAGCAACTGTGCGCTCCAAACAACTGATTGAGGGTTTAGTACTGTAGTTCACCTCCAGGAAGACACGGTGATTGATTATTTTTGCTGAAACTGGATTCAGCAAATTCAGCATCAGTCAGCATCAGTCAGAATCAGCCAGCATTTTTCAGCAATGGATTCAGCAAGTTCAGCAAGATTCAGCAGAATTCAGCAATTACTAGTAAATAACCTTGGTTGGATTCAGCATCAGTCAGCATTTTTCAGCAATGGATTCAGCAAGTTCAGCAAAATTCAGCATCAGTCAGCATTTTCAGCATCAGCCAGCAATCATCATCAAAAATTCAGCAAATTTCAGCATGCAAGACTGAAAAATGCTGAAATTGTTGAATGACCGTGTCTTCCTGGCGCAGAAGAAGAAGAAAAAGAGATTCATTACATGCTTTACTTGGACAGCGAACGGTCTATCCTGTTGTTTTAGATATCCTTGAAAATGGGAGCATCGGCACCGGTAACAAAGCACCGGTGCTTCTGCTGCGGACTATTAAGAGTAACTACTTCTGCTACTGTACCTGTACCTGTACCCAGTAGGAAGATGGCGCTGTCCGACGGCCTGAAAGCTAACCTCTCACCCCAATCTACTAGCTACCGGTACCGGTACGGTTCCCTTGACAGGTTAAAAATCTCTCTCTCAACTGCCAAACGAAGAGAGTTATGCCTCCTGGCACCACTTCCCAAGCATTCTAGTGTTGACAACGCTACAGTATTCAGTATTTTTTGCAAAAACTCAAATAGTAGCTACCATAGCTAGTAGCTAGTAATAAGCTCGTGGACAATCTATGACCATACTTTTGAAGTCAATAAAATGAGCTATAATGTATGTGCCATACCAAGGTACCAGTACCAGGTACAACAAACCAGCTCACCAACCGCAAGTACTGGTATCTACTTGAGAATTGAAAATCTTGGAGACAAGGGAGGAGGGAGACAACAATCAGTAGCACTATGACCCGACCGTACTAAACACTAAAGCTGAGGATTTAAAACCTAGTTTCGGATTCAATTCACCTCCAGGAACAAACGTGTCGCAGTTAAGGTTCTGGCATCGCCTGTTGGTACCGGTAGCGCCGGTTGCTACATTTTTGACACGTCCAACTTTGTTGAGGCAGAGCTGGGAAAATGGATAAAAGTGTTGCCAAGCACAGGTGTCAAACTTGAAAGATTTGGTTCCTCCCGCGGTTTCGGTTGCTCCCTCTACTACAAGGCATCCCAACTCCAGCATCTTGTTCTTCGTGTTCTCCTTGAATTTCTTGTTAGTCAAAAACACCATGGTGGCATTTTCAAACTGACCGTCGGAGCTTGTCAACTGACTTCCCGATTCATACAGCCCCACAAGCTTTGAAAGCCGGTCTTCAGCCTGTTTGATTTCCTTACCGTTCTTTACGATTTTCTTATCGTACTCTTTGATTTCCTGATCGTGCTTGTCTAACTCTTCTGCTTCTGCTCCTCGTTCCTTGGCCGCCTGGGTGACTGCCGCGAGTTTTACTTTTCTTGCCTCAAGCTCTATTTTTCTTCCTCGAGTTCAGGCAGTCCCACATCTTCACGAGTTGCCTGCCTGGTCCCAGCTTTTGCCATTTCCAACACGACATCGTATTTAGAATTAGCGGTGAACGTGTGTTTTGTTTGCACAATCATCGAGCGAAAAAGCTTGGCCTCTAGACTTGCCGTATTTTCTGTCATATGACGTGACGTCACCACTTGAGCAGCCTGCTGTACTCTTTGCCTGTTTGGTGTCTCCGGTGCTTGGTCTCGTGATGTCATCTTCCGTCTCACCGGCGACCCCCCGTCTTGTGACTTCTGAGCCTTGGGCTGCACCGCTGCGACCATTGTGTCACCAAAGGCGGCCATGGGTGCGTTCAAGAAAATCGAATCCGTCATGTTGCCATCCACTTTGTAGCGTGCCTTGTCCTTTCCAGTCATTGGAATGACTTTTTGCATTCATTGGAGAGTCCAAATCTTTTCAGTCTGCATGTATCGAATCGCTTGCCACTCCAGACAACTGAGAGCTTCGAGCTTGTCGGGTTCGTGGTGCAATTCCACAAACCAAGGTGCCAGCGTAACTGCGCATACAAGCGTGAGCGCGGGAGACATTGTCCATTCCAGAAAGCTTTTGTCAACAGTATCACCATCTGTCTGCCTATCCACCAACCCTTTGGTACAGGCAGCGATACCATCTTTGGGGATTACCCTTTTGTAAACAGTGTCCCGAACGCGCGAACAATGGCACCCTCCGCATTCTGCTTGACCGCGGTTTGCGCGCATGGAAACAAGTCCCAGTGTGCTTACCATCAGTAGGATACAATGCGAATAATCAAGCTTTTGGATACCATTCATTTTAAGATACCTCTGGGCAACACGCAACATTACATACGTAGTCATGGAAGCAAAATGCTCTACTGCCTTATCTTCTGGTGTGCCTTCTGCTAGTCCTGCGGTGATGTCACAAAGCACTTCTGCCGTAACCTCCGCACATCTCTGGTTGGTAATCAAAGCTGTCAAAAGAGGAAACGCCTTCCACCATTCGTCGAATCTCTCTGTGACTATCAATTGGAGTAGGCTCTTTGCTTTGTCCTCTTCGACAGGACGCATTTGAACCTTGATCATTTGTTGTGGCACAGTCGGCTGTTCCAGCACGCTGTCACTAAGCGCCATACTGCCAACCATGAGAAAAACGCCAGCAAATACATCCCGCAGTTTTCTGAGCAATTCCAGAAAGTGTTCGTGCGTCCAGTGATTTGGGACTTCATCTAGAACCAAAACCAGCTTTGTCTCTTTCCAAAAGTCGACGGGGAGTGTAGCTGAGGCGGCTTTCGGCACCGCCACGTTAATAACGTCGTAGAGTATGTTTACGTCCTCATTCAGTAAATCAACTGCCGGTGAAGTATCGTAATAGTCACCCGAAGGGTTGGGCCATCTCCCGGTTTGCAGGTAGATGGTCAGTTTTTTATCGTGAAGAATTCCGTATTCATGCAGAGCACTATAAAGCATGGCCGTGGTTTTGCCCGACCCTGAGGATCCGGTGAATGCGATATACTGTGGTTCTTTATCAACATCATTTTTTACTCCAGCCAAACTAGCCATGTGCGCTGTGAGGTCAGGTGCGTCGGAGGTCTTTCCCACCTGCCAAGATCTGGCTGCAGTGGAGTAGCTTTCAACCTTTTTGACTATGTCCCTATCCACCACGTTTGTTAAAGGAGATGAACACAAGTCCCTTCAGAGACTGGCAAAATGTTCTTCCATGAGATCTTCGAAGCTCCGGCGATATGCCTTACTAGGGTGGTTTGACGTGATCTTGTACAGCGGGGTTTAATGTCTCATTGGTCCATGTGACATGCGCATCAATCGCCACAAGAAGTTTGGTGTGGTCATCCGCATCATAACTGTTCACAATTGTTGGCCCATTCTCTCCAAAGCACGTTGCCAGCTGTGCCATATAGTCGTCATCGTTGGCTTGGGCGTCCAACTTGGCTTGAACCTTGACAACAATCAGTTTGGTGGTTTGGTCTGCAGAAGTTGGCTCTAATATTCTTTGCTATTTGGCGTTCTTCTCTCCTTTGTCAGCCATAGCCGTCGACACACTCGTCTGATGAAGGAACGATGTACCAGGTATCATACTGACTGATTGACATCTTGTTGCAAGAGAATATGCATGTTTCAAACTGTCTTCACTCATTTTTGTAATCCTGAGTGAAAACTGTCGGACGGTCCTGTGCTGCATTTTTGTGTGTGTGGAGGGCGTACCCTGTTTACGGTATGCTTTTGTTTTTGATGACACCCGCGGCGCTCGACTGCTGGCACGGGACCGACGGGAATGGCCGTTTAAAAGAGGGTAAGGAGACTCCAGCACGACGGATTGATGCTAGGAGGCATAAACAAAAAATGCCGAAGCGCGCGCCCAACGGCGAGTACAGGTTTAATAAAGGAAGTGGGTAAGACACGTAGAAAGTGTACCAGCGCTACAGCCTAAAAATGAACCAAAACCATCTAAGAAAATGACTGTCTCAAAGACCGATTGACCCATAAGTAAATCATCACGAAATCTATCTGAAGTACCATTGACTGATAGCATTTTACCCATACTGAACTCATGAATTTTAATTAACATCATCTCCTAGTACCCCATGTTGAGTATGTATTTCATTTTTGTTATACTTTTTGTGAGGTTCCCTAATATTTTGGTCCAACATTGAGTCCTGTTAACTCAGTCAATAGTGAGTGAGACAGAAGGTTTCTGAAATGATAGTGTCGCTGGCTGATGTCTCAAAGCCATGGACCAAAACCGATTTTATACTCGTACCTCCAATTTTTTCGCAGCCATTGCTCTGGTGACTGGAATTATGATGCTGTCACCACCCCCATCATTTGAGTCAAAACTTAGCAATTTAAGCTACTTTAGCTGCTGTTGTCGTCTTTACGGAACATGTTTGCCATCAAGGGAACGGGAAACCGACATGTTTACAGCCAGCGGGATATCAATCTCAACCTCGGTGCCAAATGGCAAAGCATTAGGACCCTCTGTCAGATCAGAAATCCGCTCAAACTCGACAGCATCCCCAATAGAAAGTGAATGAGTTATAAGGGGTGCCCCATTTACAAGTGCAAGATCGCCGTGAACATTGTGAGACAGGTTACAGGGAGCACCCTGAACCCAAAACTGCCAGAAGAAAGCATGATCCTCCATTATTGTCGACATTTGAGAATCTCTTGACCTGTTTTCCTGTTTCCTTGTCGCGCACTTCCGTTTGAAGATATAGCTTTTGTGTTCCAACGCCCAAAGGCGTGCCTTGTACCGAGCAATGCCAGTCTTTCCATATTTGTGGCAACAAGCACACTGGCACAAATTTCCTTTCATCGGGACATCTTTTTTTGTGAGTGTTTCATAAGAGAGAATGTCATCAATTTCAATTTGAATCCCAAAGGAGAGCTTCTGGGCAAAATTGTTGTGTTCAATATCCCCACATGCTCTCTGTTGCTCCTGGAGGTAGTAACGCCGAAAAGAAGAAAACAAATGACAACCACGGTAAGCCATGGAGGAGGGTTTGAACTTTGACAGATTAGAAAAAAGTCTCTCTCTCAACAGGACCTCTGTGGAAACAGTCATTCGTGGCAATTTACTTATACGACGATACACCAAGCCATAGGAGATGATCCGAGTGATTTAAGAGACGAAACCGATTGTCTCCTAAAAATAGATGATGATTTAAAAGGAGACAAAATTTTAAGAGACAATGGTTTCGAAATAGGAGACGACCCTGGAGATTTAGGAGACGAACCCATACAGTTTACACTGTAGACTTAGGAGACGATCCGTTGAGAATAGGAGACGATCCATTGAAAATAGGAGACGATTCAAGAGGAGATGAAAGCTTTAAGAGATGATTCCTTTTTGTCTCCTATTTTTAGGAGACGAAATCCATTAAATAGGAGACGATCAAAAGGATTTAGGAGACGATCGGTAGCACGACTCGAGTTTCCACAGAGGAGTATCGGGAAATGAGGCATTTGATGTCAAATTGACATTTTGATGTCAATCCATGGAAGCAAAACTCAATTTTGATTGGTTTTGACATTGTTTGATTTTTTGACAGTCAAAATGGTTCAACACCTGTCAACATTAAACTTGACAAATTGATGCAAATCAGCAAAGTCAATGTCAATCAGCATCAGTCAACAGAGTCTTCCTCGACTCCCAACCACCGCCTCAGCTGTCCGCAATCTGGTTGGCATGGGCAGTTCACAGGACTATTGGTACAACCAAATACACCTGAGTATGTAGTGTCGAAACGATAGTGCTAGCGTTGGGGAACAACGGTGATATCCAGTACACCAGTGCACCAATCCAAAACCGTTGGAACCCAACATTGAACTGAGAAGCCCCTAAAAAAAAAGATACCATTGTCCTCTTCCTTTGGTGGCTGCTCAGAGCAATGAGTGGTTGGCTCCTAGCTAGAACTATCTGCAGTGGCAGCCAGTCTAATTGGAGCATATGTGCTACCACATTGCTCCGCTTAGAGTTATGGCTACAGGAGTCTTCCTCGACTCCCAGCCACCGCCTCAGCTGTCCGCAATCTGGTTGGCATGGGCAGTTCACAGGACTATTGGTACGACCAAATACACCTGAGTATGTAGTGTCGAAACGATAGTGCTAGTGTTGGGGAACAACGGTGATATCCAGTGCACCAGTGCACCAATCCAAAACCGTTGGAACCCAACATTGAACTGAGAAGAACCCATGTGCTGACGAACAGCGTGTCGCAGACATGATGCCGAAAGCCCCATGTCAACTGAGTCAGCGGGCACCCGGAGTGGTATAAAAAAAACCCACCTTTACTCACGGTGTAAACCCACAAAAGAAAGAGGCTCGCAATGCAATAAGATGCAAGCCAACATAATGTATGAGTGAATGAAGGCTGAAATTTAAAAGTTAGGCCACCGGGATGACAAAAAGTAGCCAGTTTACACTCTTGGAGGAGGGAGAGCCAGGCGCAAAGGGCGACCATGGCAATCAATCAGCGGCACAAAGGGCCACCACCACCACCATTCGAAGACAGAGGCATTTGGTGGCAACATGGCCACATCAACAGTTTATACTCGTGTAGGAGTCATCGGCGGCACAGGGCCACACCGGAATTGGCGGCAAAAAGGGTCACACCAATAGGATTGCTCAGCGGCAGAAAGGGAGTGCCACACTAAAACGATCCTCTTTCCGCGGCACAAGGCCACACGGAGCCAGTTTATACTCGTGTAGGAGTCTGACAATTCGGCGGCACAGGGCCACACCGAGTTTGGCGGCATAGAGCCACATCGAGGCAGTTTATACTCGTGTAGGAGTCTGACAATTCGGCGGCACAAAGGGCCACACCGAGAGATCCAGTTTCAACTCCTGGAGGAGGAAATCGGCAGCAACAGATGGGCCAGGCCGATCCAGTTTCAACTCATGGAGGAGGAAAAGCCATCAGTTGGTGGCAGCCAGCAATCGGTGGCAATCCAGTTTAAACTCCTGGAGGAGGAAAGGAGTCAGACGCAAAAGGCAACGGCGAGTCGGCGGCAAGTTGGCGGCAACAGAGGGGCCAGGCCGATCGGTCCAGTTTACACTCATGGAGGAGGACGAGCCAATCAATCGGTGGCGTTCCAGTTTGATCTCGTGGAGGAGGAAACCATCGGCGGCAACAAACGGGCCAGGCCAAGGAGAGAAGTAATCCAATGAGATTTTGGGAGGTCTTTCCTCGGGGAATTTCCTCTCTAGATCTGTTCCTCACATCTCAGCTGGTAGATAGGCAGTAAGGGAGCCTCAACTGGCCTTCCTCAGCAGGAGGATGGCTGTCAGTCAAGGACTTGGCCAGCGCCAGGATGGGAGATCCCTGGTTGGTGAGATTCTCCCTTCACTGGGCTGTCAAGGCCAGCTCCTCAGAGCTGGCTGCCAATGCTATTCAACCACTACTGTTGGAATGGTTGAATCGCTACTACTTACACTAGCATGGGCCACACAGGAACTGTCAACTGCGAGACTACTGGTATGCTACTGGGTCTCAGGTACTTTACTATTTCATTATTCTCAACTATGGACAAAGATGGGTGGATATCCATCTTTCCAGGTAATAAGCCAGCAAGCTGCTTTAGTGCTGCTACTACGAATCTAGAGCTCTTGCCCTGTAATTCATAGCTCCCCACAAGGGCAATGGATTCGTTCTTGCGGTACAACCACAGGTGAACGGTACGATTACCTGCGGCTAGCTACACTAAGACTCCCCATAGGATCGGCATCCTTGGGATCAAATCGTTGCCTCTGGAACGGAACAATTGACTTCAAACTGATGTGCTTGAAGTCTTCCTTGGGTCTCCCCAGGAGTGGTCATACCAATCGGCGTGACCAGCTTTTTGTCTTGAACCAAAACACCTTTCGGTCTGTTTCAGAGTATTCCAAGGGCATCAGTGTGTCAAGCAGCCTTCAATTGGTCATCCACCAACAGTGCAAGGCTTCAAGTCACCTTTTGGATTTTCTGTGCTTGTGTTTGTGCAGTGCTCTCCAGCCACACATACACACACCACACCAACAATACTCATCCAACCGGTACCCTCCCAAGGACAGGCAACACCACTACACTCACCACTACACTACTGCACTGTCTAGCCAGCGCACCAATCATCATGGTCGCAAGAAGAAAAAGCAACAGCAGGAAATGATGCCAGTGACACCATATAACTAGCATCCAATGCACCAACACACAGGACAAAACAACAGATCCACTACTGCAGAGGAACCAGCTCCAGCTCCAGCTCCAGCTCCTCCTGTCAGAACACCTGTGGATCCCCCAGGCTGTTTGTACCACCACACCACAGCGCCATCCCCAGCTTGGCTTCCTCCAATCTACCAACCATGACAACAACAACAATGATCAGCCAACCTTTTGAGCAGCTGACATTGGCATGACAGAGGCATCAAAGCAAGTGCCTTGATTCCTTCAATGCATCCTCTTCCTCCATGGCATACTATCCCATGACTCCATTCCTAGAACACCTGTGTTATCATTCAAGCCCAGCCCTGAGATAAAGGCTGGGAGAACCGATTCAGAACCAGGCAGTTTGGAACAGAGCTTGTTGGGTGATGTTAGGGACCCTCTTGGTTATCCATTCCAACTGCATGTTGCCATGGATGTTGCCTCTCCATCTATTGGAGATGGCTACCATGACCAAGTATGGGCCCCCAATGGGAAGGAATAACACCCACCAACCAACACAAATCCCATCACACCCAGGGTAGAGGACACTCCATCCAACCTGTGTCCTCCACCATCCAACCTACTGGAGTTGTCTCATCCCAGACACCAGTGTATTCAGCCATCCCTCAATCAGCCAACCTTTTGTGCCTCTGGAGGGAGCAGTCAAAGAGGAACTCCATTCCAATCCTCTGGGGAGCCATGGCCACAACCACAGGTGAAGCAATCCATCTTCTCCAACATGCATGGCATGTCTCCATGAAAAGGATGCAGGGAAGCAGTCCCAACAATGTAGCAGGTCCTGTTGGTTCAGGAAATCCAGACTGCTTTGGTGGCAAACCACAAGGTAATGACAACGGTGGCCAAGGAGATCCTGATGGCACTGATCCATGTCCTGGAGGAGGTGAGGCGGTGGCAATCCAGAACCGAAGGCAGGTACTTCCGTGCCAAGGCAGATGCCACAGCCTACCCTACTCTTAGATCCAACAAGGAGTTTGACACTTGGTATGAGGCTTTCATCGTCATAGCCAGAGCACAAGGCTTCTACAAGGTCTTCGACACTGAATATGTTCCCATGACTGCCGAGTACTTTGAAGAACTCCTACGGATGAACGATGGATCTATGCTGTCCTCCAGAACACAGTCAAGACAACAATGGGAAGGTCATATGAAGTCTCACTTCCATGATGCTGTTTGCTTTGCAATCCTTGTGGAACTGATCCAGGATGCACATGCATCAGTAGCAGGCTCCCTGGACCATGTTGAGGTCCTCCATTGGCTTTCAAGTGGTCCAGTACAGTCCAAGGCAAGGCTCTGCTGTTGACTTTGTCATCAAGTTTGACGAGACCATCACCCACTACAATGATGGCCACCGAGATCCTAGCGAACAAGCTCAGTGACAGCATGCAAAAGCTGTTCCTGCAGCGTGCCTCACCGATGTCCAAGTCCTGAACGACATCAGGTCCCGTGAGCATGAAATGATGTCCGCATGGTCCCAAAGAACGCTTCACTTACGAAGCCTACAAAGGAGACACTCAAGAATGCCGCCACCCACTACGATGTCAACCGCCGTGTTCCCGACTCCCAACTACCCAACCTAGGAACTGTTGGTTTGGAACCAAGCCATACCGGTGATGGGGAGCAGCAAATCCTCGACTCCCAAGTACAGATTGGTTCAAGCTCACCCGCCGGCCGCCAAACTCTGGTGCAAGCTCCCTGATGCCAACAGACAAGTCCTGATAGTTCGACGCCGCCTGTAGTTATTCCAAGAGTGAAGCTGCCCAGCAGTCGGGGACACCTTGATCTCCCATGGCAGACGAAAAGCCTCAAGGGCAGCCCAGCCCAATCCCAACCTGGATTTTTGATGGGGCGACTAGTGTAGTGCTGCACCGGTCAAGCCCAAGGAAACCAGGCACCGCCCATGTCTGCGGGTAGCATGCCCCACAATGGGGCTACCTTCCGCAGAAATGGCACGTATGACAATCCCCTTGCTAGATTTTTCATCATGATTCAAGCATCCGTTTTGTGATTTGCAACTTGTTTCTGTTGCCACCAGTGGTTTCAAAAGACTCATCTCTGCTGAGATGTATGTGTTGTAACGTTTTGTCAACCACGTATTGATTCCAATATGACTACTGACTTTTTGTCTTGCCCCTCTGAGCTTTTATGGGGAGACAAACAGATGGCTTCCAAGCCAATTCCAAGCCATGGTGCAAGTATGGGGAGACCAGTGGGATCCTTACTGACGTCCAAGTGAATAGGTTCCTTGAGAATGGGGATATCGCAGATAGCCTCAAGACATGTTCCACACACACCTTCGGAGTGACCAACCCAAGGTGGATGTGTATTGTCCATCCCAAGAAGTACCTCTGCGCACACCACGTCGTCCTAGATCTAACACCTTTTCTCTCTTGGACAACGATGGCAACCCAATGCATTTGCTTTGGAGCCAGCCGTCTACTTTGGAGGGTTTAGATCACAAGTGTGATGTCCCTTCCTTTGTCCAAGTGGTACCCAGCAATGGACACCTTGATGTATTCAAGAGGGCTGCTGACTTTGTATTAGTTCACAGCCAAGGTCCAAACTGAGGAACCAGATGCTCCCAGTTTTGTGGGAATGTCGAGGAATGACCCAGACATAGAGAAGCTTGTTGACGCCCCCATTTGATGATCGAATGGTGGGGAGCGATGAAATTAGCAATAGAGCCTCTATGGGTGCCCACAGCTGTGCTGGTTTAGTCGGATGGAAACAATGCTTTTCATCGTGTACAGTCAATCAGTACACACAGCATTGCAGCCATGTGACAATTTTATATAGCTGAGGCATGCCTATGTGTGCAGAGCATACATAGCCTTCAGCCTAGATACATTGGAATGTTCCAGACCAACAGTCCTCTCCTAGGATCTCCAAACTGTGGATATCCTCTCCAAAAGAGCCAGTTCTTGTCAACTGGAGTGAAATCGTGGTAATGTTGTTTTAGCTTATAGTAAGAAAGATAGTAATGAAAGAGTAACCCTGAGACCCAGTAGCACCATCAGCCCTGCAGTAGATAGATCCTGTGTGGTATGTGCTGGCAATGTAACCAGCTCCCCAAGTACTCTGAAGCAGTGATTGGGTAGCATTGAACCAGCTCTCTTTGAGCTGGCCTTCAGCCAGTGGAGGAGATCTCCATCACTAGAGATCTCCCTCCCAGCTCTTGTGTTCCTACAACTGAGTTTCCTGGCGGAGATTCATAGCGTGCCACTAGCACCTCCATCCACGTCAGTGGTGTCTTCTTCATCGTCGTCGTCGTAGCTGGTGTAATCCCCCAACGTCTCATCAAGGAAGTGTGGCCCAAAATAGCGGTTGTTGCTTCCCAAAACCACATCGCCTCAATCCAGGGCGACCCGGAAATGGGACTAACCGGTAGTAAACTGTTTATGTTGTGAGTCATTGTTTACCCATGACTTAGTTTACTCATGAGAAAACTGTTAAATAGTTGTTTACTCATGAGTAAACAGTCGAATCCTTGTTTACTCATGAGTAAACAAGCATTTATTGTTTCCTCATGAGTAAACAAGGTTTTTACAGTTTCCCCATGAGTAAACAACCATCTCGTGGGTAAACAGTGTGTTTTTACTAGTGAGATTTAACGGATCGTGGGGAAACTTCCTCATGTGTAAACAGCTTGTTTCCCCACGAGTCTTGTTTACCCACGAGTCATGGGTAAACAGTTGTTTACCCATCACTCGTGGGTAAACTACTTAGGTGGTACGGAAACTAATAACTTAGTAACTGCCACCGTAAAACCGTTACACACCTCATTCGTGCCTTTTTCCGGGTCACCCAGGCAGATGTTTACTTCACCATTGACTACTTGTTGGTTCTGCTGGTTTAACAGGTCTGCATGGACCCTCGCGCGCCTAATCCGTTGCACGTCCATAGCATCCACCTCTGCACTAATCCGATACAAGGCATATCCATGCCGCGATACCACACGGTCTGTGGGACTATGCACAACAGGGCAATGGGCATGACCTCGATCAAACGTTCCCAAGGTTCCCCCACCCAGAAGCAAAAGCCATGCTGTTTCCGTGAGCACGATTGTTGACTGCAGCAGCTTCTTGTTGCTGTCGCTGGCTTGGGCGGCCCGATCCAGCTGAAGAGAACTTCGGCGGCGTCGCTTTCCATCAATGTGTTGTCTCCCACTTCTGCGTCGGGTTGGACGCGTATCCTCACGAGCAAATGGCGGCGACATAGTGCTGATAGCTTTGATGTGGTATTGCAAAGTGCTTGCATGGTGTTATGCTTTCCTATTGCAGATCAGGAGATCAATTTTATGAGCCAATAGATGGTTTTGGGAGTCAATATCGAGTCGAGCCCAATTCTGAGCGAAACCACCTGAACGAAGAAGAGGGACATACCGAGGTGACAACATCCGACCTGGATGGAACCCAATCTGCAAAACTTCATCTCAAGCAAAATCAAAACCAAACTGAAAATCTGCAGAATGTGCGGGCTTGCATGTTGCATCCAGTCCTCGTTGGCTTGATCTGAAAATTGATGTCTCTTGCCGGCATAGCCACTCCGTCAAGCTTGCACTATCCTCATCCACTCAAAACCTCCAGTTCTTTGATCAGGTGACAGAAACACCATAGTACCAGCCATCTAGCAGCCACTATAAAACCTAAAACTAGCAAAAAATGATGCAGAAAAAGACTCGAGACATCACGGAATCCTAAAAAAGATACATATCTTTTCTGCCAGCACTCATTACTTAGGATGACTAACTTACCTCGACTCGACTCGGAAAACAAAAACCCAAAACCTACCTGTTATACCCGAGCACATTAAAACAAACCACCAAAAAAGCGTTGCAGTTGGAATATTTATAACCCAAACGAATCCAGCTCGTTGTTTTCCTTCTGTGACAGCCTCTTGGTTTTGGATATCAAACAGCTGTATGCCTTACTGCGTACAATCCGTACAAGCTAGTAGGTGAGGTGCCAGCCGTCGAATATTCTCAATTGCTTGTGGGATCCAGTTAGTCACTCCAGCCAATAGGATCGCTCCATGCTAACAGTCAACAGGTCTATAAGTATCTGGTCCTGCTTGACGAAAAAACAGGATGCAAAAATCGTCAAATGAAACAGCGCGTTAAGTAGCCCATCAATCCGTCTCGGCCAATAGGATCGCTCCACTCGGCTGACATCATCGGTAACTCGTCTTTAAATATCCAATCCTGCTTGACGAAAAAAACAGGGTGCAAAAATCGTCAAATGAAACAGCGAGTTAAGTAGCTCATAAAGGCCTGTGGGCTACTGGAGAGGCGGTTGGAGAGGCGGTTGGAGAGGCCTTCCTATCCTTATCCTAATTCCTTTTAAGGATAACTTGTGGAACCAGAGGAAAAAGATCGGCAATGACAGCGACAGCAAGCGCAAACAAAAAGGAGGAGAGACTTCGACAGTTCGATCGTCACAAGAGTCCATGAGAGAACAATAGAGTACTGTCGTGACAACCATGGAGTGGCATGTTTTGTTGTTGCCTAATCATGGCGGCGGCGCAAAAGAACACGGCACGGAGCACATGGGACATGTGTGTTTTTTGTTGTTGTTGTCTTCTGTGTTGCTCTTTAGAGTAATATCACCATCGAGGCTTGTCTGCTGTTCTTACTGCGTAGTGGCTCTTCTTGCTACTGAAAAAGTTGATGTGCTGTCGCTGTTATTCTCTGGCATTACTAAAAACTAGCTACTGAGTACTGAGTAATGTCCTCAAACACCTCGAAGTAGAAAGTGCGCTGTCCCTGTTGTCTCGCACTGTTAAATACTATACTAGTAGCTTTCCTAAGTATAGCACGCAAAAGTAGCATTTTGCTGTTTCTCTGATTACTATCTCCTTTGTAGTATCTTTTAAAAGCTGTGCCTCTCTTATCACGAGCTCGAATGTTTGTGGTTTGTGGAGGTTTTGTGTTGTTCAATCAGATTACATTTAGTTAGTGAGCTTGCTTCTTTTAAATAAGTACTACTTCCTTCCACGTGATTCTACTTATTGATATTAATTTACTATAGAACCGGGGTGTAGCCTGTGCTCCTATGATGTCCCCCTTAAATTTCAAATTTCAAACCTCTCTGAGTCTCAGGTTGGCTAGCTTGCCCACATAGGCGGTTGAAACGTGCAAAAGACAAAGTACTTAGGGATTGTCTGCAATTTTTCTGCAAAACTAGGTTTTGGTTGTATTCGGTCTGCAATCCAAGAAATTGCCTGCAAATTCCATATTAGTAGACATGGTAAACCCATCAGCAGACATCTGCTAATGTTGTGTGGAGAACCAGTCACCACACTCTGCGATTGTGTCGTCCATCCATATGTTTTGAATTGGCTGCCACCAATTTTCTCCCTCAAAGGCATAGAAAAAAGTTGCAAGGGCAAACAGCTGACCCTTTCTCCATTCTGAAAGAAACGTAATATTTTGGTGATTGGCTACCCATTGCCTTGCTCTCCACTGTGGGGTCTCGCTGCCATTGTTCATCCTTGCCAAAGTGTAGTCTGGTAGGCTATCCAACAGCAAGTCTAGAACCCCTGTGGGGGGAGATGATGTTACTTCGGAAGGAGTCGTGGAGCCAGAAACTGTCGGAGCATCTGTTGATAGGGAGACAATCATAGTAGACACCTGCCTCCTTCTTCTCTGGGTTCCTGCTCGCACAATGACAGCTGCCACAATTAGCAACATGACAAAAAAGAGAATAAATGTCAGCCTCTCCATCTTCTTCTTTTGCTCTCTATTTTGAAGCTGTTGTAGATCCACTGGATCCGCAGCGGGCTTATTTTCCTCCTCATCTGCATCTTCCTGAACTAGATTTGCCACCAGTTGCAAGTTGATGTGCACTGCTGGTGGTGGGCAATTCATCAGTTGTTTGAAGCAGTGTGGACGAATCGTAATGATCTGTATCATTCGCGCGCACTAATGGTTCGCCCTGACCAGTGGCACTGGAACCCACAAGAGAGAATCGTAGGTATTGGCGCTTTGTAGGGATTCTCCTAGTATTCCCATGTAGGCTCCTGGTCTCGGCAACAGATGTTGTGTCTGTTGGGTAGATTGTGGTTGTACAAGCCCATCGCCTTGTTCAACAATTGAATTTGCAGCATTCTGCGAATTTGCATGATTGCAATTTTTCCATTTCGTCATTTTCATTGATTTCAGTTGCCATTTGCATGAGATTGCTGTTGAGGGCCGAGATATCTTCGTCCGCCGCTGTTGCCAATCCTTTGACAGGAGTTCCTGCAGCAGCGGTCCGTCTCGTTGGCAAAAATGATAGCTTGTGGCTATGTTAGGTGTTTCTGAGCTGAGCTTCCATGCATGCCAGTATTTTTGTGTTCTTGCCTAATATTGTCGTCGTCCTTCAACATTTGTGCTGTTGCCACACTAGCCTCATCTGCCACAATTCTCAAGATTTCTTCTTCTTCTTCTTCTGCGGCCGCTTGATTTGTTTCTCCTGTAGCGTGCTGCTGCTTCTGGTGGTTGGCTGTCAACTGGGTTTTGGTATTTCTAGCTACCGTTGGTACCATCCGTGGACGAACTGCCAGGATTCTTCTTGGCTGGCAGTTTCTTAACAGCTTCTCCTTCTTCTTCTTCCTGAGTTCGTGTGACGATGGCTTCATGGTCTTGTCGGTATTGCAAGGCTTCTGCTTCTGCCCTTTTAATAAGGGCATCCCTTACCGCTGGGTCAAGTTGATCAGGTCCTGTGCTGATATCCAAGGAAGTGACACCATCCACACTGATGGTACTACTGGAATGAGTGCCCTTTCCTCGTTTCATCTTGCTCTACTTCTTTCTCTACTTCTCTACCGTTACTTCTGATGGTTTATGGTAGTCTTTCGATAGATGGCCCGGGGAATGGTGATCTTCAATATTATGCCACCATGGCATGTTCATGAATAGATAGTATCCCACGCGATATGGGAACGTCCGGTCTGCATTGACCTTAACTCTATGGTTAAACGACGCACACTTATTCTATGTTCCCTTAAGTTTTCAAAGATCCAATTCAAAAGATTCATATCTTTTTCGAGATTGATTCTATTCCAGAACATGGCATTGTGACCGAAAGCAGTGAGCGCCACACACAATTGATTGAATCAAGCTAGCTAGCTATAGCATGCTACAGTAGTATATTAGTACGGTACGGTACGACCTTTTGATTTGCTCGGAAGCAAGCTATATATTATAAGATGCTGTGAGTAGTGGATGCCAAGACGAGCAAGAAGAAGAGTGGAACTTCAACTGTAGGACTTACAAGTGCAACCAGATCCTATCCAAAAGAAGCAACAACAATCCTCGAGAACAGGAGCCTACATGGTTTACCAGAAGAAGCCCATAGAAATATGTAACATAGAACCACATAGTTGTAGAATTGGTGATATCAACAGATCTATCTTCTCCACCCAAAACATCAATAGTGATGTCCCAAAGAATACAACACTGTTTGGTTGGTGGCTGTCAGAGAGATCCAACCAGAGGGTATGCCAGCACCATACGGGTCAGATACAACCAGTATGTAGGCTGTGTCAGCTATCACTGGGAAGAGAGAGGAGTAAAGATAATTTGTAAACTCCAGTGGGCCACCTGATTTCAATGTGTCCCATGTACCAGTTGCATTGCTTTCTTTCTGCCAAACCCATGATGTTTCTGCAAGCCAATCATAAGTTTGGATGTTCAGCATGATAGCAAGACCCACCAATGGAAGCCGCCCGGGCCAATCAGATGGTGCTTCTGTGAGGTCGACACAGGTGGAAATGGGAGGAGTTTTGTGCAGGGAACAATCACACCAAAGAAAGCCACAAAGATGATCAGGGATAATTCCCGAGAAGAGATTTCCATACAATTTCAACCCCATGGAAGCATTCAGTTGGCTAGCAAGAGTTCCTGAAAGGCTGTTGTTGTAAAGATCAAGAGATGACAAATATGTCATCATACCAAATTCAGTTGGGATCTGGCCAGATAATTGATTGTCAAATAGGGAAAGCCGTCCCAGTGAAGTCAGGAGTCCAAACTCCCAAGGACTTTGACCTGTCAACCGATTTGCAGAAAGGATGAGGTGGTATAATGAGGTCCGGAGCCCAAGCTCAGAAGCAATTTGACCAGTCAACCTATTCTCAGAAAGGTTAAGCTCAGATAATGCCAGCAGCCCAAGCTCAGAAGGAATTGGACCGGTCAACCGATTGAATTGAAGATGTAGATCAATAATGTAATGAGGTCAGGAGCCCAAGCTCAGAAGGAACTTGACTGCTCAGCTGGTTATCAGAAAGGTAAAGCCATTCCAATGAGGTCAAAAGGCCAAGCTCAGAAGGTATTCTTGTAAGCTGATTTTGATCCAACTGTAACCAACACGTAGCGGTCAACTTTCCAAGCTCAGAAAGGAAGTGGACCGGTGAATTGATTATCAAACAAATAGAGAAATGACAATGAGGTCAGGAGCCCAAGCTCAGAAGGAAGTGGACCAGTCAACGGAGTGCGAACTTAGTCAAACTTAATCTGCTGTAAGGGCAAAAGCCTAAGCTCAGAAGGAATCCAACCAGACCACTGATTATCAGCAAGCCGAAGAGTACGTACTGAGGTCAGGAATCCTAGCTCAGAAGGCAGCAGATCGGTCAGCAGATTCTGATTAAGCCGAAGGTCTTCCAATGTGCTCAGCAGTCCAAATTCAGAAGGAACGGAGCCCGTCAGCATATTTCCTGACAACTTCAAAGATGTCAAAGCAATCTGTCTGAAAAAGCCTGCTGGGAAAAAGGATGACAACGGTTCAGCAATGTCATTGTCAACCAAATGAAGCTTGGACAAGGGCGTCATGAGGGTTACCTCAGGGGGAAGAACTACATCAAGACCAGAGAGCTCGAGTCCTTGCAGATTTAGTGAGGTATATTGTCCAAGGTCATTGCATGGAGATTCTGAACCGCCCTGAATGTACCCCCCACCAAAACTGGTTAAAAAAAATCCATATTCAATGGAGAACCAGTTACACTCTTCGACTGTGTCATCCATCCATCTGTCTTGAATTGGCTGCCACCAGTTCTCTCCCTGAAGTGAGTAAACGCAGGTAGCAAGAGCAAACAGCTGTTCCTTCCTCCATTCGGGAAGAAAGGTGATATTTTGGTGTTCGGCAAGCCATTGCCATGCTTTCCACTGCGGGGTCTCGCTCCCATTGTTGATTCTTGCCAAACTGTAGTCTGGTAGTATATCCAACAGTATGTCCAGAGCTTCAGTGGAGGCAGATGATGGCACTTCGGATGGTTCCATGGAGCCATAAACCGTCGGAGCCTCAGTTGACTCGAGCACAACATTGTTCTTTTGAGTTCCTGCTACAGCTCCCACAATGACTCCTGCCACGATTAGGAAGAGGATGAAAACAAGTCTTTGTTTCTTCTTCTTTTGCTCTCTCTCTTGAAGCTGTTGTAGATCCACTGGATGTGCCGCATGCCTTTCCTCCTCTTCTTCATCTTCCAGAACTAGATTTGCCACTGCTAGTTGACTTTCCCTACGAGTGGGCAATTCAGGGTTTGTTTGAATCAGTGTGGATGAATCGTCTGTAGCATTCATGTGCACTAATTGTTCACCCTGACCAGTGGCACTGGCACCCACAAGAGAGAATCGTAGGGTATTGGCAGGCAACGGCCTTTACACTTTGACACCTTAGTTCATATAAGTTAATGCATGTATTAGTACGCAGGCCTTGTAATGTACTAGCCAATTGCGACGGTAGCTACGGTACAAGGGTCCAGGAGAAAGTAGTCCCCCAACCCGTCTGTGTCACCCCTGGCCCCACTCCTGGACCAACGCCCAGACCAACTCGGAACGCGGCCCACTACTGGACCTAAGCTAGATCTACCGCAATCGAGGCAGACCACCAGGATTTGGCACCTTAAAAGAGTCGTGTCCTCATAGATAGATGTTGATGCTGTTGTCTGGCTGCTAAAGATGACCGAAGCATAATTTAAAAAGCATCTAGCTAGTTGCTTAACTATAGAAAAACGTAACATATAATCACTAAGTTGTAGAATTTGTGATATCAAAAGATCAACCTGCTCCAACCACAACATCAATGGTGATTTCGTAGAAGGCCTCCCTACCTACCAAAGAATACAACACTGATTGGTTGGTGGCTGTCAAAGTAATCCATCCAGGGATGTTGACACCATCACCATCACTGTCATACACAACAAGCCTGTAGGCTGTGTTGGTGTTCACCGGGAAGAGAGAGAGGAGTAAACATGCTCTGGAAATACCAGCGGACCACCAGACTCCAATATGGCCCAAATGCCAGGTTGGTTTCCTTGTGCCAAACCCATGATATATCCTCTGGAAAGTCATCAGTTTGGATATTGAGAATGACATCAGCACCTTTGGTTGGAAACCGACCAGGTCAATCCGGTCCTTCTATGAGGTCAGCACAAGTGGAAACAGGAGGAGTTTCATTTAGGGAACAATCACACTTTAGATAAGAACAAAGATGCTCCGGTACAGTTCCTGAAAACTGATTCCCATACAGTTTCAATCCCATTGATGCATTCAGTTGGCTGGGCAGTGTTCCTGTCATGTTATTGTCATAAAGGTAGAGATGCTCCAATGAGGTTAGGAGCCCAAGCTCGGAAGGAATTGTACCCATCAAGTGATTTTCGTTGAACGACAGCTCGGTCAAGACCGTCAAAAGGCCAAGCTCAGAAGGAAGTGGACCCGTAAACTGATTCTCCCGAAGGCCAAGCTCTTCCAATAAGGTCAGGAGCCCAAGCTCTGAAGGAACTGGACCGGATAACTGATTGTCATAAAGGTCGAGGCGATCCAATGAGGTCAGGAGCCCAAGCTCGGAAGGAACTTGACCGGTCAACCGATTTTCGCCCAAATCAAGTTCGTGCAAAGCCGCCAAAAGGTAAAGCTCGGAAGAAATGGAACCAGACATCTGATTCTCCTCAAGGCCAAGCTCAGAAGGAATTTGACCTGACAAATTCCAATAAAGGTCAAGATTTTCCAACGAGGCCAGGAGCCCAAGCTCTGAAGGAACTGGACCGGTCAACCGATTCTCAGAAAGGTTAAGGTCTTCCAATAAGGTCAGGAGCCCAAGCTCAGAAGGCAGTGGACCGGTCAACTGATTATTATATAGGAGAAGCCATTCTAATGAGGTCAGGAGCCCAAGCTTGGAAGGGACTTGACCAGTGAGCAGATTGTTACTCAACCATAAATCAGTCAATGAAGTCAATAGTGAAATTTCAGTGGGAATTTTGCCAGTGATTTGATTTCCCCACAAATGCAAATGTGTAAATCCAGTCATCTCATAAAGTTCTGCTGGTAACAGAGATGAAAGTGGTCCAGCAATGTCATTGTCCCAAAGAATAACACGAGACAAAGAAGTCAAGAGTGCAATCTCAGGTGGCAAAAATGGGGGAAGGCCAGAGAGCTGCAGGTCTTGCAGATACAGAGATATGAATTGTCCATGGTTGTCGCAAGAACTCGTTTTCCTCCCTCGTAAATCAAAGTACTTTCCACCAAAAAACCATCCAAATTCATTGGAGAACCAGAGGCACTCTTCCACTGTGTCATCCATCCATCCATGGCCCCTGATTAAAGGATTCCAACTTTCTCCTTCAAAAGCATAGAAAAAAGTAGCTAGAGCAAACAGCTGTTCCTTTCTCCATTCAGGAAAGATTGTGATGTTGTGGTGATTGGCTAGCCATTGCCATGCTCTCCACTGCGGGGTCTCACTGCCGTTGTTGATGCTGGCGATAGTGTCGTCAGGGAGACTATCGAATAACAAGTCGAGAACCCCAGTGGGAGCAGAGGATGGAACTTCCGATGGTTCCATGGAACCATAAACTGTTGGAGCCTCAGTTGACTTAAGGACAACCACCTTTGCCTCCTTTTTTTGGGTTCCTGCCACAGCTCCCACAACGACTGCTGCCACAGTTAACAACATGACAAAGAAGAGAATAAACATCAGCCTCTGTTTCTTCCTCTTTTGTTCTCTCCGCTGGACATGTTGTAGATCGACTGGATCTGCAGCGGGCCTAGTTTGTTCCTCCTCTGGATCTTCTAGAACAAGATCTGCCACTGCCAAGTGTTGGTCATTTGTTGATGGAATGTTGTGGTTGTTGGTGCTGCTGTGGGACACAGCATGTGGTTCAGCCAGTGCAGAGGAATCATCTGGATCACCATCAATTGGGCCTATCAGGGCATCCTGACCAGTGGCAGTGGCACCAACAAGGGAGAAACGTAGGGTAGTCGCGCGTTGCAAGGCTTCTCCTGGTGCACCACTGTAGGCTCCCGGTCTCATCGGCTGATGTTGTTGCCTCTGTAGTGGGATAGGTTCGGGTAGTGCTGCTGGTAGTACTGCTGCAAGTTCTGCAGTTTGCCGGTTAAGACGAGCTTCACCTTGTTCAATTGAGTTTGCGACATTCCGAGAATTGGCAGCAGTTGTATCTTCTTCTTTTTCTTCTTTGGCATTATCGTTGATTTCCGTTGCCATATTAGCGTCGCTGTGTTCTCCTTGCACGGCATCTTTATCCTCCTTCTTCAACGACGTTTGTGTTGTTGCCAATAATCCTTTGACAGGAGTAATACCCACTGCAGCTGCCTGTCCATTTGGTAAAAATGATAGTTGGTGGCGCTGTGAAGTGTTGTTGTTGAGCGGCGCTCCCATGCTAGTGTTTTTGTGTTCTTGCTTTAAAATATCGTCATCGTCGTCCTTCAACATGAGTGCTGTCACCAAACCTGCCTGATCGGCCACCATTTTCATGATTTCTTCTTCATCTCCAGCTTGATTTGCTTCTCCAGCTGTTGCTTCCTGCTGGTGTTTCTGGTGGTTGGTTGCTATCAACTGAGTTTTAGTAGTACCAGCATGTCTACCAGGGACTGTCTTTTTGGCTGGCAGTTTCTTGGCAGCTGCTTCTTCTTCTGCTTCTTGACTTTTTGTTCTATTGGTGGTTTCCTGGTCGTGTTGGCATTGCAAGGCTTCCGCCTCTGCTCTCTTGATCAGAGCATCTCTTACCGCTGGGTCGAGTTGATTGCCTTTACTGGTGGTACCTGCTGTACCATCCATTCCAGCACCGATCTCGGCGCCACCATCAGTGCTTGTAGGACTGGAACCTTCTTCCATCTTGCTATTTCTTGCTCTTCTTGCTCTACTGAGGCAACAATAGTTTAAAATAACTTGGCTCTATCGTACGGTACGAGTCAAGTGTCGTCGTTTGTTGGTCTTTCCTTTTTGTTTTGTAGGATCCTACCGTATTATGAGGAAGACAATAAGAGATCAGAATCGCGACAGCTGCATCTGCATCTGCATGGATGGATCTTGGATTGGGTTTACGCGATGCCCTACTAACGTTCGACGCACACTTATTCTGGATCCAGCTCCAAAAGGTCGATGACCTCGCAGATCAACAGGTACTAATAGATCGGACGAAGGGACCATCAACAAGCTACTAGCTATACCTCGACTCAATAGTAGTAGTACGGTACCGTACGACCTTTGGATAGCTATATATTATAAGATGCTACGAGTAGTAGACGCCAAGACGAGCAAGAAGAAGAAGAATGGTATTCCTGACTATTTGAAACGGCGGTGCTACGTGCGTTGGGGAGGAGAAGTCATCAATGTACTGGTCGATCCCGACGAACCCATTCTTATTGCCATGCACGAGCAGTTGGAAGAACATACAGGGATTGCGGTGGAAGATCAGAATTTGTTTTACAGTGGCATCCAGCGTGCGTTCAAGGCCGACAAGACGCTGCGGTATTACGGCGCTCAAGGAGGTGGATTCTTTGATTTGGCGCGCACCGAAGATTTGGACGAACACATGCATTTTGTCAAACGAAAAGCGCGCCGCCGCTCGTCGTTCCCGCCAACTACCAAGTTGCCACCCAAACCATCCAAACGAGTTTCGAAACGAGTCTCCAAGGTGATACAGAAACGAATCTCCATCATCCAACAACAACAACAAGAACAACAAGACGTTGTCAAGGATGACTCTTCGTCTTCTTCGTCAAGTTCGTCCAGTAGCAGTTCTAGCAGCAGTAGTGACAGCTCGGCAGGAGAAAAAAGTGTCCAAGAAGCCAAAATTCACAAACAGCGTCGTCGTTCTTCTCTTCTTCTGCAAGTGCAAGCCAAGAAAAAGGAAGTTCATATTACCGTCAAGACGTGGGATGGACAAACGATTTCGGTTTCGCTCGATCCCAATGACACCATTCGGGATCTCAAAAACAACATTTCGGGCGAATGTCATTTGCCACCCGACCAACAAATTCTCAAACTCAAGGACGCGCTAGTAAACAATGACAGTGCCACTCTGACACAACTCGGCATTCTGCAAGACGGCCTCAATATTATTATGACAGTCGAACCAGATGGAGTCCCCGTCATTGTCAAAACGCCCAACAATGGAAAACACATTCGCACCAAAGTAGTAGTCCATACCGACGTTACCGTGGCTGACTTTTGCAAGCAACTGCAAGCAGAGGCGGGAATCCCTGCGCCACACCAACTCTTGATGCTACAAGGAGTGCCACTGCTGGATGACGCATTCCACAAACCACTCAAGGACTATGGTGTGGTGGCGGGGAGTATCCTGGAAATGGTCGACAAACGAACTGTCAAAGCGCCAGAAAAGTCAACAAAGAAAAAGAAGAAAAAGAAAAAGAGTGACGACGACGATGATGATAGCTCTATTGAATGTAAGTCAAACAAGTCCAGCTCCTCTTGTTCTCATGCATGGCTGACTGATTGATTGATTCGATGGGGCGCTCGTTTCTGACATTACATTGTTCTTCGCAGATGCCGTTCACAAGTCCAAAGACTACAGTGTGGATTTTGAACCTACGCCGTTTGATCTGACGCGATTCAAGGCATATTTCATGGTGGGAGATCAGATTCCATTCGAAATGTTTTGTCCCGTTGCCATGGATATCAAAGCATTCAAAGTGGAAATACTACAACTACGAAATGATGCCAACTTTGTCAAACAATACTTTGATGGAATTCAGGATCCCAGTTTACTCAAAATATATCCCGCTGGATCGTATGGAGAAGGAGATCCATTGCCCGATGACATGCCCGTGCCAAGAGACTCTTCCGAGTACAAGTTCTTTAGTGTCTTGCTCTGACTATATATTATTAGCTGATTAGTTGATGCATGCATGGGGCATGCAATCGGCACATGTATACTCGGGAGACCCTTGCGTGCGTGTAAATAATATATAGACAATCCGATAATCATCCCATGTCTCTTTCTTTGGTCGGCCCAACAAGCAATACATTGGCTTCAGCGTTGCGGCAACGCACACAGATAGTTTGACGACGATCGATCGATCAAGTGCCCATGGTTCGACTACACGTACTGCAGAGGATATAGATCAAATAACTCTTAATTGTTGCCCGTCACGTACCGGTACGGTGGAACCCATCATCAAACCATTGCCCATGCACACGGATGCATGTAACTGGCCGTACAGTACCACACGAAATTCAACTGCATGCTCGTCATGAATGATCATACATACATCCAATCCACTGTCTTTGCAACTTCAGTTAACCGATTGGACAAACAAACAAACAAACAAACAAACAAACAAACAAACAACAATTAAGATGCGCATCACGGCAGTCTCGATGGGATTGCTCCGATCGATTGAGGGGATGCTATCTTACGACGGATCGAGAGAAATTCCACAACCGCCAAAAATGGATGTCTATAATATACGTGGACCAAAACAGTGGAGGACACGATCATGTGGATATTCACAATAGCCAATCGGGCAGTACGTATTGAAATTGTAGCGGCGTTGTAGTGGTGCTCATATTATAGTGAGTGGAAGTTCCATTAGTTGAGCGGGACAAATAAAGTATTCTATTCTTCAGCCAGTGGCGTCGTCATAAGTATTTGTCGTTGCACTAGCTAGTATTAGCTAGCTGGGTTGTGGGCAACCGTGGGCTTCACTTTTCTTGAAGAAAGCAATCTCAAGGTTCCACCAGCTTAGGGCTGTGCTGCTTCTAAAGGGGGGAAACATCGAGGGAACTGGATCATGATGTGCATGTCACTTTGGCTTTGGCTTACATTCCACGCCCACATGTAGTAGCCACGTGGATCTGCTGAGTTGGTTAGTTCAGCTGAGCGCAGCCCTTCGAAGTCACGGCCGGAGCTTGCAGAGTGATACAATGCATGGGAAAGAACCTTGGATATAGGATCATTCAGACCAAAGTCGGTCCATCAACAAAGGTAACGTTACCACACAAAGGTAACACATTTTCCTCCTTCCCCCTGATTAAGAATTACGTGAGTGAATCGAATCGCCAAGTCTTTTGTCCTTCCGGATCCTGAATGCTTCTCTTCCCGCCTTTCATCCTTTTACAATGCTCGGCTCAGCCTTGCTATTATTCTTCGGGACCGCCACCTCTGCATGCGTGGCTCTCGTGTCCCTGCTGCTACTGAACACGGGAAGAAGATCCAATTTGCAGGAACGGTACCACAACAGGATCGTAGAGCCCAACTGAAGCACGTTATATTGTTCCCACTTTCATTTTGCAGCAACCATACCCCACCACCATGTAGACCGATACCATACCGAAGTATCATAGTCAGTGTGCGATCACCCTATTAGCACTGCTACCTGTACCTGTGAACCTCATAATTTCTAGAATTCAAAGGCACTTTTTTACTCGAGTGATCGAGTAATAAGGGGGGTTTAGCGGAAGGAAATTATCTGCGGAAGCCAGCCGATCGAGAGTGGTGCGGTACACCTTTCACTATTACATATATCCGATCCATCCGCCATGAAGATCATTCCGCTCTTTACCATTACTATCGGTATCATCACATTCTTGATGGCAAAGTCGTGCGGTGCTTCTGTATGCCATACCTTTTTAATGTTCCGGCTGGTGTCAGTCCACGTTGGGACGCGGGTATTACAATCCCAACTGGGACGACCGACATAGTATGCAATGTTGAATGCTCTGCTACCGATCTCTTAACTCTTATGTTTTCAGGCACACTAACATCAGGCCAAGAACTAATTGTGGATCAAGCAAGTTCTTGCGGAACCACCATGACCTACACGCCCATAACAACATCTGTCTTCTCCCTAGTGTTTTCTGCACAGACCCACACTGGCACGGTCATCACATGCAATTGCAATGGTGTCAGCCCTTCTGCTCCTTCTCCCGCTCCTTCTGCTCCTTCTCCCGCTCCTTCTGCTCCGACTCCTGCTCCCCCTCCTCCTCCTGTTTGCTTTTCCGGGGAAGCCACTGTGGAACAACCGGGCCAAGCGCCCACCAAGATGACGGAACTCAACATCGGAGACAAAATCTTGACTGCCAACGACGAATACCAACCAATCTACGCCTTTGCCCACAATGATGACACCACTTACACGGAATTCCTCCAAATCCACACGACAAGTGGCAACAACCCATTGGAAATCACCAGTCAACATTTGGTCTATGTGCAGGGGAAGGATGCCCCAGTCACAGCCGGATCCATCAAGGTTGGTGATACTCTTACTGAAGCTGGACAAGGAGGAGCGGCTGTTGTTACCAAGATTGATACTGTCCAGCGCCACGGAATCTATGCTCCCCTGACTCCGGATGGCACACTTGTGGTGGATGGCATTGCATCCTCTTGCTATGTTTCCCTCCAACCCAATGGGGATCCCCAAACCATGGAAGTACAAGGGCACTCTGCATTGTCCGTTTTCTCTCACCACCGAGTTGCCCACATGCTCTTGACTGTGCCTCGTTTGGTTTGTATGGGTGGGATCAACCCAAAATGGTGCCAGACATACAATGAAGATGGTGTGGCTCTTTTTGTGCAGACGGCATTTGATTTGTCCGACTGGTTCCATGCCCAGCATTGGATGGTCCAGTATTTCCTCTTGGCTGTCTACTTGGTTGTCTTGTGTCCCCTGTATGCATTGGAGCTCTTGTTTGGTGCCAAGATGGCTGTTGCCATGGTTGTTGGTGGATTGGTCTTTGTGGGTTTTGTTCGTGGAAATAATGCTCCTGCTGTGGAACCAATCGATGTCAACAAACAAGCTTGAAGCGCTACCTGTCCAAAATGTCCTGTGTAGTATGAATAATTCGCTATTAGCTGTTCAACCTCTCCTAATGCATGTACCTAATTTATGTATGTACCTGATGATGGTAAATTGAAATCTGAACAAAGAAAGATACCACAAAACTTCTCTTCTTCACGAACACACATGTTCAGCCGTCGGCATGCAAGTATAGGCACGAAGACTGTGTATGCCATGCAGCCACTATATGGGGTACGTGTAGGGCTTGCTTTTGATGGACTCGACTCCACTTGTTGCTCAGTTGCAGCTACGATTGCCGGGAACTCTACCGAGGAATGCTCAAAAAACGCCAGCGGCAGCTGGCTATGTATCTGGCTATGTATCGATACATGCTGACATCTCAGAATGCTGGTCTTGTCGGGTCGGTATCATTCTCTTGTTGTCAAACTCGTTTTGTGTATGGTCTCGTAGCTCCACTCGTTTCTCATGCAGTTGGAGCTACGATTGCCGGGAACCCTATAAAGGATTGCTCTAAAATAAAATGACAGCAGAAGCTAGCTCACATGCTGGCATCTATAACACTGCCTACAGTCTCAAGAATGCTGGTCTTCCAGATTGATTCTCTTGTTGTCAATTGAGTTCTTTCGGTGTATGGTTGCGTAGCTCATTTCATGGTTGCTTTTGTCCCGCCCGTCAAACCAAACGCAACAAGCGCTCCGTGATGGTTGGTTGTTGCCTTATAGTGGTGGGCATACGTACCGTATCCTCCAGCACTTCCAGCCTCCTCGGCTCCAGCCACCGACTGTTTCCTTGACTGATTGATAGGCTGCTATTCCAATAGATCGACTGCCTACAATTGTCAAATGTCTACTATTTTGCAGACCTGTAACCATCCTTGACAGGACACGGTAGGTATACTGGCACAGTACCACTCTTCTATACTGTACCGTAGTAGTGTCGGCCGATCGTTCTAGCGAGGCAGCGAGTGACGAATCGCGTGCCGATAATTTCCTTGGTCGCACTTTGTTTTTTCCTGTTGGGAGCAGGTGTGTGTGTGTATCGATTGATCGGTCCATGCCATGCCATGCCATGCGCCGTCGTCATGTGCAGCGAATCTGTATCGATCACTGGCCAAGGGCTCACGCAGCTAGCATTCCATCAGCCGTCATGTCTTGCACCTCCTCGTTTGTTGAGAACTCCATCCAGAATGTTGTTGAGAACTCCACCCGGAAGGTTGCATCGTTCGTTCGTTCAGCTTGATCAGCACAGTGTCCCTCTCAATTGCTCTTGATGATTGTTGTCGTTGCCTCCTGTCTGCCATGGAGTCGTTCCCAGAATCCAGAGCCGTGTGGCCGCCTCGTTCGTGTAGACGGGGGAAACCTTCCTATGTATCAGATCTGCTTGATGCCTGACACAGTAAGAAAACTACTATTACTGGCGGACCGATCGTCATGACTAGCATGCATGACATCCCAACACAACATGCAGAAGATCTCGAGCAAAGATGCAAAGATCTCGATCGAGGATTCCGAAGAGGATCCATGGATCGAGAAGGATCGCGCTGAATAAAACAGCGGAGGCTGTTGCGAAAATGGTGCGGAGTGCATGCTCTGTGGAGGACTGCGGTACCGTAGGCCTGCAGCTGATGGAACCGGTGTTTTGCCAGACGGTGCCAGATCCGTGATTACGAGCGCATGCCTCTTCTTCTTAACGCCTCAAACGCCCACCGATTCATCAATGCTGCAGTAGCACATCAGTAGCACCCTCGAACGGGCGCCTGCACGCATAAGCAAATCCAACGACAGGCAGGCATGGAAGTTGCGGGGAATTGTGGTTTTTTGTCAACACCAAGGTTGTAATCAGAGTTACAGGCGAGAATAACCAATACCCAGTCAGCAGTCAGGAAGATTTTAAAGAATTTCTTTCTCTTAAAGAGGTCAAACACCTCTATACCGAATACCACAACCGTGGTGTATACCTTCACACAGCTCACAGATGGTGCCACTTACGATTTGGGTCCACCGCAACAACAGCCAGCAAATGGTAAGAAGAATTCTAGATTTGGGTGTTGGTTTATTATTCAAATCGTCCTTGGCTCCACGTACTCCCAGTGGCAAGCAAGGAACCCACATCCTGGACACAAGAAGTTTTGCGCCTAGGATTGCGCGTCCAAACCGTTGACGACGCCGAAACGGACCTCATTGGAAGGGATCCCGCCAAGCAATTTTTTTCTTCCCACATGCGGACGCAACCCATCAAGGATCATGGAGCATTTAAGAGACGGTCCGCGGAAGAACTGGAGGCGGTCGCGCGTTTTTGGCTCGTGCTCGCGTCTTTTCACTTTTCGAAATGGCGCGAAGTTGGCTGCAGCAACAACAACGTTAACAACAACCGATCGATCGAACCAACCACCATGACGATGCTCCGGAGACTGATACCCAACGAAACGACGCTCCTAAAATACAAGTAAGGGTTCTATAATTCGTCTATATTACCACTACCGGTGTAGCAACAAGCGCAAGCTTCAAAGGCGGTGTAGTTGTGGAGGTTGTTGTTGTAGTAGCAGGAAACCACCGCCGCTCCACCACTCGCTCCGTGAGGTCAACAAGAGGAAGGAGATTGAGCGCCGCAGCTCTTTGCTTTGACTACTATTATGTGGTTGCATCTCCGACCTCCAAACTCGCTCTGATTGTGGCTTCCCTCTCCACAAGTATTGTAGAGCGTCGAACGACTGGTTTGTTGGCCATGCTGTGGCACTCGAGTGGCGATTCGGAGGTCAACCAACCAAAGATATAAAGTGACCCTTTAAAATTGTTTTGGTTAGGGTACACTACTATTTCTTCGATTGTTACTTCAGGGGTCACTTTATTGCTTTGGATCACCTTCGTTTCGTGGGATTGGTGATACACGTTCTATGAGCCCCCAGCCTCTACTCGGTGCGCACACCGTCTCTTAAGGTTTTTGTGGCTTCCGGTCACGTGCGAGCAGGAAAAACTCGAATTGGTGAGGAGTTGTGGAAGTATTTGGAGAAGGAGAAGAAAACTAACGCTACATACGTGCAGGTGCAACTTGGCAATGGGCATGGCTATCAAAAAAACTTCGATGGGCTGCTCAAGGACAATTCTAAAGATCGGCTTGGTGGCCGCTTGGTTCAGGCGTACTTTGATACAGAGGATCTCAGACCTTTTCCTGCCAAGGAGGCGCTTGACATCATTATTGGCCTTGACCAAAATGAAGGCAAAGGCACCATTGTGGTTCACTTTGACGAACATGGGCAATACGTACACGCTGCAGCAGACGACCCAAGCGTTGGTGCCAAGAAGAGCACGGGATTACTCACGCAATATTTTGACTTGCTCAGTTCCTATGAGAGAAGCAGCAAGGGCAAGATCATCATCTATCCTGTTGCCTCGGGGACTACATACAACGATGTTGCAGTGAACCACAACAGTCAATACCAGACAAAACCTTTGCCGCTGGCGTCTCTAAAATTGGAGGAGTCCCTAGCGCTTGCAAAAGACCGATTGGTCAAGAAGGGTGCTGGTACCGAACTTCTCAGTCAAATTTTGGGGGACACTCTGTTCAAAGTAGCTGTCGCTGATGCTGGAGGGCTACCAGGTGCCGTCATCTGGGCGGCTGATAGAGCTGGTCAAAGCATGACATTGGATCAGGGAACCTTCATTGCCGAACTTGTGGCAGAAGCTAAATCATATGCAAAGTTTCCCGCAAAGGGACGTTGGGAACAGTGCATTTTGTGTTCCTTTGCCCGTCCACCTCTTAAGGGGCATTCAGTTCTTGTACCTCGTCAAAGTGGAGACAATGGAGACGAAGAATCTAAGGACTGGACTGTTACAAGAGCTTCTGAATCTGGATCCATCACCGTGACGACAAGAGGAGGGTTCAAAGAGATTCGAATTGCTCCCTGCTTCCTTGCAGCTTCAGACAGCACACATAATCTGCCTCTCAACACGTCAATTCTTCTTGCGAATTTGAGTTGGGCTGATGGCTGGACATGGCAACGGTTTGAGAATGCCCATGCTCATTACTATGCAGCATTTCTGAATGCACTGGACAAGACCCAACGCTTCTGGAGTGAAAATGGCAACCAAAACATGTTTGTGAGGGATGTTTTCCCTGGTGTGCAGTCGCAGGATTGTTCCCTTCTGGATTGGATTGTCAAGCCAACTAAGGACTTTAACTATGGTTCAGTGGTTGCAGAAACGGAACAGAGCATACCAAGATCCAATGCAGCTCCTGGAACAGAGCACAGCGTTAACATTTTGGACTTCCATAACGTCCATCTTGCGGCTCCTGGAAACCCAATCACTGACGCACATTTTAACTTGAATGTGGAAAGAGTTGCAAATGACCCTCAGCAGGGGATGACAGTCTTCATGCAGTACAAGCATTCCGTCGACGAGCGAGGTACCACTGTCAAGGTTTCCGAAATGAATGGTGCTGTGGAGACTCTTCGAGGAAGGCTGGCCAATCACGGGTGGCCGAGAGATCGAGAGTGGCTGTTTCTGTGGGTGACCAATCGCTCAGTGGAGGTAGATGTACCGGCAAATGAAAAACTCCTCTGGGTTGGACGGGAGGAGCTGTTTGAACACTCTCCACTCATTGGAATGCGGGGTTTGGTGGTTGATGAGCAATCGCGAGAAGTGAACGATGTTTAGAGTAATGGCAACTGAGATTTCTCTCCTATCGTTTGATTATGAAATTATCGCTTGATTGGTTTTAAACCTATTTCTAATCAGGTGGTCCAGAGATGAGGTACAGGTAATGTGACAGAGGAACCGAGGGGGTAAGCGTAGCGCGTGAAGACATGACGCTGACAAAACGTTGCACCGATCAAGTGTGCGACTGGAGGCGGATATGTCGAAACTATAGTTATTTATTTCGTCTCCCGGAGACGATTTGCTTTTAGGGGTAAGGGTACTTTTGGGGAGTGGAGGTTTGAATTATACCCCGCGTGCATTACTTAGAGGCCTCTGTAGAAGTCTACGTATTCGACTAGTATTGTATTGACGGGATACAGTCAACGCATGTACATGCACATGAAAGTCGCCTTGCGTTCTTCACATGTTTTGCATGAATGACGAGGGAGCAGTTTCGGGGCTCGGGGCGAAGCTGAAAGGGATGAGCGCGCGGAGCGCGCGAATACTGTTTCAACAAAGGGAGTTAGGTGTTGGTAATAAAAGATTTATGGAAACGGAGACGACCCAGGGGGCGTATGAATTTATTGAAAGAGGGGGCAAGATTACAGCGGAAGAGCACAAGTGCACCATCGGCATGGATTGCTGCATCGGTGTGCGTCCCAACCTTTTTGACGACCTCCATGCTCAGCGCCTATTACGGCACTGGTGCATGCTCTATAACATTCTAGACTACATGTACGGTGCCGATACTCGTACATGTTTTGTACGTACTTGGAAGCACGGGCTTACGCTTCATTTTCTCAGTCGTGAAAACGCAGGAAGCTTTTAAAAAGGGTCACGACTTTGCAGCAACAATACCGCAAAGTCGTTGGAAGGCGTAGATACGATTTTGCAGGAACGGTATCGCTATCTTGCAGGAACGATACCGCTACTATCTTGTACCTCTAGAGAGCGCTACTCAGTCGTGAAACACAGGCAGCAAGCCAAGTTTTCCCTGTGGTTGGACCGAGCTACGATTTCCCCTCACAGGCAGCAGTGCCCTACTGAAGCACGGTGACATGCAGTAACGTAAGCCAACAAACCACAAAAAAGTAGATACCATAGTCTGTGAACCTCATAATATTTTAAAATTCGAGACTTCTATACTTACTCAAAGTACACCTTTCACTATCGCTAGCGATCGAACCCACCGCACCATGAAGTTCATTAAAATTTCTCACTTTGCCATTACCACCTGTGCCATTGCATTGTTCATGGCCACATCCTGCAGTGCTGAAGTTTGCTGGACTTTCAGTCCCTTCGATAACCACCGAGGAGATTCTGGTGTTCACTATGTTTATCCCCCAACTGAAAAAACCACGGCTATAGAATGTGCTGTTGACTGTGTCTCTGCTACAAGTGTCAGAGTTACTATGTACGAAAATCCAAGTGCTCCTGGTGATCGTATTGTTGATGAAACAACCTCTTGTGGAACCACCATTTCCCATACAACAACCAACAGTGCACCGGTTGGCATAGGATTCGAGGCAACTGACAACATTAACTTGGTCTTCACCTGTAGATGCAATGATCTCAGCACCCCTGCTCCTTATGCATATAATCCCTATCCCACTCCCCCTCCTCCTCCCTTTTGCTTTTCCGAGGAAGCCACTGTGGAACAACCAGGCCAAGCACCCACCAAGATGACGGAACTCAAGATCGGAGACAAGATCTTGACTGCCAACAATGAATACCAACCAATCTACGCCTTTGCCCACAATGATGCCACCACTTACACGGAATTCCTCCAAATCCACACGACAAGTGGCAACAACCCATTGGAAATCACCAGTCAACATTTGGTCTATGTGCAGGGGAAGGATGCCCCGGTCACAGCCGGATCCATCAAGGTTGGTGATACTCTTACTGAAGCTGGACAAGGAGGAGCGGCTGTTGTTACCAAGATTGATACTGTCCAGCGCCACGGAATCTATGCTCCCCTGACTCCGGATGGCACACTTGTGGTGGATGGCATTGCATCCTCTTGCTATGTTTCCCTCCAACCCAATGGGGATCCCCAAACCATGGAACTAAAAGGCTGCTCTGCATTGTCCGTTTTCTCTCACCACCGAGTTGCCCACATGCTCTTGACTGTGCCTCGTTTGGTTTGCATGGGCGGGATCAACCCAAAATGGTGCCAGACGTACAATGAAGATGGTGTGGCTCTTTTTGTGCAGACGGCATTTGATTTGTCCGACTGGTTCCATGCCCAGCACTGGGTGGTTCAGAGGTTCCTTTTAGCTGTCTATTTGGTTGTCTTGTGTCCCATGTATGCATTGGAGCTCTTGTTGGGTACCAAGCTGGCTGCTGCCATGGTTGTTGGTGGATTGGGCTTTGTGGGTTTTGTTCGTGGAAATAATGCTCCTGCTGCGGAACCAACCGATGTCAACAAACAAGCTTGAAGCACAACTGTTCCAAGATTCCTGTGTATTTCATCTATGAATAATTCGCTATTAGCTGTTCAACCTCTCCTAATGCAAGTACCTGATGATGGTAAATTGAAACCTGAATGAAGATAGTTACCACACAAACCTCACTTCTTCACAAACACACATGTTCACCCGTCGGGACGCAAGTATATGTATGAAGATGTGGATGCAGCCACTACCGGTAGGGGTGGGGGTGGCCTTTGATGGACTCGACTCGACTCGACTCAACTCGTTGCTCATGCTATGATTGCCGGGAACGCTACTGAGGATTGCTCCAAAATTGACAGCAGGAGCTAGCTCTACATGCTAAAATCTCTAACACTGCCTACAGTCTCAAAAATGCTGGTCTTTCTTCTTCTCCTGTTGTCAAATTTGTTCTTTCGGTGTATGGTTGCGTAGCTCATCACATGGTTGCCTTCTTCCCGTCCCTGAGACATGAGTTGAGTTGTTGGACCTTGGCTAGCTGTCTGACTTGTAAGTCTTTACACACACCACAAGTCACCGTACCGTACGTAGCATCAATCAAGCCCAGCCAGCGGGGTCCGTGTTGCTAAGATTTTGTGGATCCAGTCATTCAACTTACAACTTAAGGCTTGGCATGACATCTTCAGGTGGCTAGCTACTTCATTGCGAGGTGCAGGTTGCTGGCTGGCTAGCTAGCTAGCCAACTTGGGATCTGTTTCGGCATTCCCATGTCATCCAACCTTACCAATACCGGTGGCAAGTTAACCAACCCAACCGTAACGTACGTATCGGCCGTATCGTAGGGCATCGGATTCGAATCGGACCGGATCGTAGCATACACTGTGGACGGTATAAGCATCTATGCAAGAACCAGGATATATACCGTAGTACTCAGTGCTTGTTTTCTACCGGTACCATAATGCTAGCCGGATCTGTACAGTACTAGTAGCCTTCAGCCCTCTGCTGGCTTGGGAATTGGCTGTGCTTGGTCCTAGCTAGAAAGTCTTGTGTGGTCGTTGTTGGTCTGTTCGTGGTAGACCATGGCGCTTTTCTCCCATTTCCCTGAAGCACGGGCTTCATTTAATTGCCCAGTCAAAATTCAGCTCGGAGTTTGTGTGGTCGGAGAAATCCTTCATTTTGTGCATGATGTCTCATAGCCGCATTGGCCGTATCATTTAGATGCTGGTCGGAAAGACTGACTATGGACGACGGTGACCATGCGCGGGAAGAGAGGAAATTGAATTTGGCTCTGAATTCAAGCAGGAGTGCTTCGCAGTTATCAGAAACGGGCCGACTCGATTGAATCGAACATGCTACGACAACAGTTCTGAACGCCGTGCCTGAAATCCGCGACGTGGCACCGGGCATGTCCTCCAACAATTGTGGACCACACAGGAGGAGAGGAAAGAGGTAGTAGAACCTTGTTGCCGGAGGCAATCCGGTCTGAGGCTTGTCATCATCGTACAGTCTCACTGCATATCATGCAAGGTTGTCTCCGCCGAAGATGAAGAAAAGCCGTGAAAGTCCAGGGCAGCAACGCAGTTCTTGGAGCTCACAGAATTCACCGAGTAGATTTTTTCTTTGTCCTACTTATAGTATCGTCATTTTGTTGGAGCAAAGCATACAAGGCTTTGCGCTTAGCTACTAGTCTATTTGTAAGCCAAGCCTGCGGCTGCCCGTTCTCTTACATCAACAAAAATTGAACATTTTGATGCCGGGCCTACGAAGTATATCTGTTGGGTTGTCTCCCACTGCATGTATGTATCCAGTAGAAACAGTGAAAGACTTGGATGATTCAATCATAAAAACATTCTTTCCACAGCAACTCTTGGGCGCATGCTACCAGGTAGACTCACAGTTCTATGATGCAACCGTGGGCTTCACTCCTCTTAAAGAAATCTCAAGGTCCAACAAGCTTAGGGATGTGGTGCTACAATAGGGGATCCATGGACTGCATCATCGTGTGCTTGTCTTTCCCGCATCGTGGGAAGTGAGGGTCACGTCCCGCCCCACCCAGTAGCCAGGCGGATCTGCTGCTTTGACTAGTTCAGGAGCTGCAGGCGTTCACGACCGAAACTTGCAGGGTGATGGGGCTTTCTCTCCCTCTAGCAGCCGACTGAGTGGTTGAACAACATCACAGGCAGTTTCATCCCTCTCCCTGATATATTATTATTGGAATCCGCAAGTCCTTCAATCGATCGTTTGTCTTGGGTATCGTGCTGAGAGCTGTGCCGATAAAGACAAACAAACGATCCATCGAGGCTTGACTCGATCGATATAAGCCAGGACAATCGATCGAGACGTGTTTGGCTGTGGGATCCCTCAGACGGAAACAAGCATGAGCAAACCACCTCACAACAACAACAAAGCCTCTCCGATGAAGGATGGAACCGATAATCCTCCGGCGAAGCTGTTGGATGACACCCCTCCAGGAAATAGCGGAACTGATGGTGGTAGTGGAAACCCCCCTCCTCCAGAAACCTTGGAGAGTGGTGAACAGCCATTGGCTTCCAACAGTACTGAAAATAATATTGACAGGAAGATGACACCTGAAGAAAAGGCTCATGCAGAAGAAAGGTGGTTGACGGGAAATACTGAGCTGCAAGAATGTGAAGTAGAAGACAGCACTAAACCAACAACGAAAGACGGCAAAGAAGCAGACCACCGAAAACTAGCCGCCACAGCAAGTCACCAGGTTCAAAAAGATCGCAAGAACAAAAATGACTACAGCAAGAGTAATGATACGATCAACATGGATTCTGCTTCTAGCGCTCTCGCAAACCTCGAAGCGAGGTTTAACAACCCTCAACAAAGTGGTCAGCTAAACTTCCTGCCAAAGGGAAAGCATTCACACATCAAAGGAGATTTGGCAGAAAAGATTGCAGCAGACAGCAAAATACCAGCAACGTCAAGCTTCAAAGGAACAAGCCACGACAGTTCTACTTTTGCTGCTCTTTCTTCTGTGGAAGATCGGCTGAACAACCCAGGACTTTCATTCTTTCCCTCAAAATCATCTGGACAACACTCAAGTGGTATCATTCCACCCACAGAACAAGGATCAATGCCTATCTCATTCTCAACCATTGAAGCCAACACGGGTGCTACTTAAGGCTGTCCATCATTGACCCAACAGCACCAGCAGTTACCTCAACCTGGAGCATACAGCAATGTCCCAGGGGAGTCCATGAGACGCACACTTACTCTCAACTATGGCATATTTCGCGCTGCTGCTGACGATGCCCCATCAACCGACCCAGCATCTACTGGTACTGGGATAAATCAAGACTCATTGTTGCCTGGTACAGCGGCAAACAATCAGCTGCCACAGGCAAACTTGGTCAATGAAGATCCAGAAGAACATACAATGCCATCAGCAGATCCAGTTGATCTACAACAGGTTCAGCAGAGAGAACTAAAGAAGAAGAAGCAGAGGCAGATGTTTATTCTCTTTTTTGTCATGTTGCTAATTGTGACAGCCATCATTGTGGGAGCCGCGGCAGGAGCCCAAAAGAAGGAGCCAGAGGTGATTTTCTCCCTAGCAACGGATGCTCCGACCGCTTATGGGTCCATGACTCCTTCTGAAATACCATCCTCTGCCCCCACTGGGGTTCTGGATTTGCTATTCGATAGTCTCCCAGACTACAGTTTGGCCAGCATCAACAATGGCAGTGAGACCCCACAGTGGAGAGCATGGAACTGGCTAGCCAACCACCAAAACATCTCATTTCTTCCGGAATGGAGAAAGACACAGCTGTTTGCCCTGGCTACATTCTTCTACGCCTTTGAGGGAGACAATTGGGACCATTTGATAAAGGGTCATGGATGGATGGATGACACTGTGGAAGAGTGTGACTGGTTCTCCAGTGGGTTTGGATATTTCTTTTATGAAAAATACTATCAAGTCCCAGATCCAATTTTGTCATGCAATGACCACAGGCAGTTCACTTCTCTGTATCTGCAAGACCTCCTTCATTCTGGTCTTTCGCCATATATTCCCTTGGAGATCACCCAATTAACTTCCTTGTCCAGGATTCGTTTGGAACAAAACATCATTACGGCACCATTGTCGTCTCTGCTGCCAGCAGAATTGGACAAGATGATGTCTTTGGATTCTTTGGATCTGTCTATCAACAGGTTGACCGGTCAAATTCCTTCTGAGCTTGGGCTCCTGACCTCATTGCACCTGCTTGACCTTTCTGCGAATCAGTTGATTGGTCCCATTCCATCTGAGCTTGCGCTCCTAACCGCATTGAAAAAGCTTTTCCTTTCTGTGAATCAGATCATTGGTCTCCTGCCTTCTGAGCTTGGGCTCCTGACCTCATTGGATTCTCTCTGGCTTTCCAAGAATCGGATATCCGGTCAGATTCCTTCTGAGCTTGGGCTCCTTGTCTCATTGGACACTCTTGAGCTTTCTGGAAATCGGTTGACCCGTCAAATACCTTCTGAGCTTGGGCTCATTTCCTCATTGGACAAGCTATACGTTTCTTCGAATCAGTTGACGGGTCAAATTCCTTCCGAGCTTGGGCTCCTGATCTCACTGACCTATCTTCACCTTTATGAGAATAGGTTGACCGGTCAAATTCCTTCTGAGCTTGGGCTCCTGACCTCATCAGAACGGCTTTACCTTGATGAGAATCAGTTGACGGGTGAAATTCCTTCTGAGTTTGGGCTCCTGACCTCATCAGAAGGACTTGGCCTTTCTGAGAATCAGTTGACGGGGCAAATTCCTTCTGAGCTTGGGCTCCTGACCGCATTAGAACAGCTTGACCTTTCTGATAACCAGTTGGTTGGCCCAATTCCTTCAGAGCTTTGGCTCCAGACCTCACTATTGAGGCTTGACCTTTCTGAGAATCAGTTGGCTGGTCAAGTTCCATCTGAGTTTGGCCTTTTGACGGCTTTGACCCGGCTGAGGTTGAATGGCAACCAGTTCACTGGCCCAGTTCCTTCAGAGCTTTGGCTCCTGACATCATTGGTGGAGCTTCACCTTTATGACAATCAGCTCACCGGAACAATTCCAACTGTAATTGGCATGATGACATCGCTGACATCCCTGGCTCTTCAGAATACTAACCTGACAGGAACACTGCCCAGCCAACTGAATGCATATATGGGATTGAGTCTGTATGGGAATCAGTTCTCAGGAACTGTCCCAGGGCATCTTTGTTCTTTTCTGTGGTGTGATTGTTCTCAAAATGAAACCCCCCCTGTTTCCACCTGTGCTGACCTCAAAGAAGCTCGACCGGACTGGCCTGGTCGGTTTCCAACCACAAGTGCTGCTGTCGTGCTCAATATCCGAACGGATCGTTTTCCGCAGGAAATATCATGGGTTTGGCAGAAGGAATCCAATGTGACTGGTATTTGGGACACACTGGAATTGGGTGGTCCACTGCAGTCTAAAAGTCATCTTTACTCCTCTCTCTTCCCAGTCAACAATGACACAGCCAACAGATTGATTGTATCGGACGTTTTTGGTGATGGCATTGGGTTTTCAGGATGGATTACAATAACAGGAAGCAATGAAACAGTGTTGTTTTCAATATCGGGTGGTGATGTCTTTTCTGAAATCATCATTGATACCAGAGAGTTATTTCCACCAGAATGGCCTGGCTGCTTTCCAAGCAACCATGCCCGGATCTGTCATGCTGAATATCTTGACTGATTACTATCCAGAAGAAACATCATGGGTTTGGCAGAAGGAAACCAATGTGACTGGTGTTTGGGAAACACTGGAATTTGGTGGTCCACTGGAGTTGAAATATCATCTTTACTCCTCTCTCTTTCCAGTCAACAACAATGACACAGCCCACAGATTGATTGTATCTGACGATTGGGACGATGGCTTTTGGAATTCAGGATGGCTTACTCTAACAGTAGGAAGCAATGAAACAGTGTTGTATTCTTTGGGAATTGGGGAGTCCTTTTCTGTAATCACCATTGGCGTTTTGGTTGGAGCGGATGGTTCTTTTGGCATCACCACTGCATGATAGTCCCATTTTATTTATGAGTTTTACTTATTTCTGAATTGCATTGTACAGTTTTATCTGCTTCAGAGCAGAGGATAAGGCAAGTCTTTCTTCGTTAATCCATAGTAACCGAATTGCTTATAGACACCTATGCACAAACCTCTACAAACCTTCATGGACTTGCACTAGAGTTCTATACCTACCGTAGGTTGTAATTCGCCCGCCAGTAGCACCGTGTTCGTGTATAAGGAGCAAACAGCATGAGCTGTTTTGCAAGCCGAGACCATCGCAGGCAGGGAGGGCGTGGGCAAGACCTCCATGCACTGGTTGTTGCTTGCGACTTTGCTGGTTTAAAGAGCTCTCAACCGACAAGGATCGACCCATGCAAAGAAAGAAGCAACACGAGGAGAGATCGAGCTGCACAGAACGACTAGCTAGTATCTTGCTTGTGCGTCGATCCATCATTCAGCTTGATTATAGCCCTCTTGCTCTTATTGTTCTTGAGGGATAAAACAAATACAGCTGGCACTTCTCAGCTTTCCGTTGGTTTGAAAGCAGGCATTGAAGGTGCCGTCCACACGGCAAATCATGTTTGGGATCATCACCTTGGCTCATCTGACAGTCTCGACTCTGATTTCGGCTTCCTTATTATAGATGCCTCTAATGCCTTCAACGAATTGAATCGAACTGCCATGCTTTATACAGTTCGCCATCTTTGGCCCGAAGGCGCCCGCTTTACCTTCAACAGTTACAAACATTGTCCCTTGTTATTTTTCACGACTCCACCCTGGAACAGCTCACATTATCCTCAGCGCTGTTGGAGTCGTGCAAGGTGATCCTTTAGCCATGTACTGCTACGGTTTAGCCTTAGTTCCTCTCATTAAACGGCTTCACCATGAGTTCCCTCACCTTCTGCATCTCTGGTATGCCGATGATGCAATGCTGCCGGCAAATTTACTGATTTACAATTGCTTCTAGACCGTCTTATTCGCTAGGCAAACCATTCGGCTACTTTGTTCAGCGCAATAAATGCAAAATTATTACTCACAGTGCCAATTTTCACACAGCCACCACTCAGTTTACGCGTACCCGCGGCTCTCAACTCAAAGTCACCAATGGTGCCAGATTTCTCAGTGGTCATATCGGCGAACCTGAAGCCCTTTCCTCCTGGTGTTGATTCCAAAATCACAAATTTGACGGCCTGCATTCAATTCTTTGTGAAGTGGCTCATTCTACCCCAGTCGGCTTATATTCCTGCCAAAAGTCTCTCCAAAAGGAATGAGCAATTTGTGCAAGTGTTGTCGTGTCCCCTCGGACTTGGCTTCCCTTGGAAAATGCTCTGGATTTTGAGCTTCTCCCCCTCTATGGAACCTTCATTCAAGCGAACTACCCCCCCGAGCTCTCACTTCCCTCCCAAACAAGTTTGCCGCCTTTCTCTCCCCAACCCCATTACGGAAGCCCCCCTCCGCTACATTGCCAGTCGCGAAATTACTTCGGAAATTACCGC
>CAICTM010000474.1:0-64638 GCA_903772945.1 Seminavis robusta | reverse complement strand
CAGTGATTGGAGCAGAAGCTGGAGCAGCTGGACAGCTGTGGTGGAGTAGAATTGGCCACAGAAGAGGGGTGCTTGTAAGGAAACTTGCGGAACCACGATGTTCACTGGTGAAATGAGCACTGGTGCCTTTGGAGAACCTTCCACACAGTTGCGACAGTATTTAGCAACTACCTTCCCATCAAACAGAAATGGTGTGTTGGGCATCATCGGGAATGTTCTCCTTGGAGGCATGGAAGCAAGCTGTGTCTTTGATAAGAGTTGTGAGTTTGGATTGGTTTCAGCACTCAGACCATTGTCCTTGGAGCACCTCGCTTGGGACATGCTGGATCGTTTCTATGATGATCAGTAGCTCACAATCAAAGCAGGCGCCTCCACGAGGACGGGTACCGCCACTGGCTGATCCACTGTTTCGATCCTGGTGAGACTCCCAACTTTTGCCTCAACTGCTTTGTCAATTGCTGCCTGGAAGGCTTTGGCCTGGGATCCCTTGGATCCAAGATGTTGGGCAGGCTCATAAGTTTTCTGGTTGATGAGACCCGATAGAGGGCATCCAAGTCATTCAAAGTGTCGAGTGCTTCCAATTGTTTGTTCCATAGTTGCTATCAAATCCGTTGATGTCACTCTTGACAACAAGCTCATGGACTTTGGATCGAAAGTATGGACAACCACAGCCAAGGAGACCTCTCAGGGATGTGCTGGTTAGTTCAGGCATGGGATCACTGGACATGAAGTTCAATCGAATCTCTTTGATGATCTTGCTTGCATCGACAACATACATGGAAACATTTCCCCAGGGAACTTGGTGATGTCCAAGTGAAGTAGCTTGGCTTTGAGGGTTTCAATCTTACTGAGAGAAGGTCTGTATATTTTCTGCAGAAGAGCCAAGAGAAGTTGGGGCCCATTGTGTTTGCTCGAGGAACATATGATTTGAGTTCTTCCTGGAGAGCATCAGTGCAAGAATTTAGAACAGCCTTTCCTGACCAGGCAAGGTTTGTCAAATCATACTGGCAAACAGGATGTTGCTTCAGAGTTCCAGCATCGATGAGTCCGACCCCATTGACTGTGAGGTCCTGATGCCATTTTTCCATCATAGACTCTGAGACCTGTCCAGGAGCAGTGAACATGTTGATTGTATTAATAGTGTTGGTATTGAGATCTCCAACAACAAGCTGAAGACCCCTTCCATCCATGTTCAGTCATCATACTTTCAAAGGCGATGAGAGAGGCTAAAACATGGACCCAGAGGCATTTGACTCAGTAAAGTCGAGAATAGGAGACTGGGGGAACCTTCAGTCCTTTCTTGCATGCCAATTCAATGGGCTGGATGTAGTGTGATGTTTTAGATGGTGTCTCCATAAAACCCCTGAGGCATAGGGTCTTTGAGGTTCCTTTCCCAGTCCATCTGAGCGGATCCTGTCCAGGCTCCAGTGTGGTTGATACCTCCAAGCCGAGGGCTTCTGTAAGCTGGTCTTTTCTTTGGTTTTCCCAATGTGCTGGAGGAGCTCCTGGAATTGAACTGCGGTAATGGTGCTGCAGTCATGTTGGAGGATCAGATGGTGGGTGATTGGATCAGATTCAAAAGAAGGCTTGTCTGAACCTTGTGGACTGAACAAGGATGCTGGTGCTGGTGCTGTGCTGGTGCTGCTGTTGAAGATGAAGATGCTGAGCAGAGGAAGCGTCGTCAAGGTCCATATAGCTGATGAATAGGAGGCAGTAAAAATCAACAACAGTGCTGCGGCAACAAGAGGAGGAGCGGTAACAAGAGCGTGGTGGTGGATGTAATCCAGTCAATCGAGTCAATCGAAGCTGGAGTTTATGAGCTTTATTGTTTATGTTCTTCGTGTCGTTTGAATCCTTGTTCTTCGCGTCGTTTGAATCCTTCTCCTTCAAACAGCGAGCTAGCGAATCGTCGTTTGAATGAAGTTCGGCGAATCGGTGCTGACAACTGCAAGCGATTCTCGTTGAACTGGCTGCAGTTGTTGTTGTTGTTGTTGCAAACGACCAATGCCGGTCCTGGGTAAGACCAACAGCCACAAACAACAACATCACGAGCGATCGATCGCTCCGTGCAGTTGTTCTTCACGTTTGGATGAAAAAGTGAGGAGTTTTCTTCGAAGACATAAGCCATGCATGACTCAGGCAGTTCGAACCGATAATAGAGAGGGAAATAGCTCTCGAAGCATGACTCAATGCCTGACACACAAGCCGAGCCTTATATATGCAGTCAAGCCTCATTTTTCGATGAATTTTGTTAACTCGGCCGATCGATCGATCCATGCTGAAGCTGAGCATGGGAGGCATTGACAATGGCCGGACTTTACCGGTGCTGATAGAGATAACAGTAGTAGTAACCGTAGCAGTACCAGTAGTGGCTCCTGCAGCGATCGAGATAATAGGATCCTCATTGAGATTACGATCGTCAATAGGATTAAGAACAAGGGGATTGCTTTTGAGCGAATCCAAGATAATAGGATGATCCTCATTGAGATTACGATCGTCAATAAGGACAAGGGGATTGCTTTCGAGCGAATCCAAGGGAGGTGAGTTGCAATAAAGGGAAGAGATACCGATGAAGAATGCAAGAGGAAACTCATCAGGAGCAATCTGCATCAAAGAGTAGCACATTCCATTGACAACCATAGGGGATAGACATATAAGAAATAGAATGAGTAACATCTCATAACCTCGCATGCTACCATGCGACAATACCATTGTGCATTGATTAATCTAGGGATCTAAGAGATGTAAAGTTTGTATTTCCAAATAAGTGAGCAGTTATTGATTATTAAGCTAGAATAAGCCTGCTAATTGTAAAGCTGTAAAGCTGAATTGTAAGCTGTATCCCGTCGCAAACAGTTCCCGATTGATGTGACCCCAGTGGGCAAACATGACATGGAGCGTGTGGCCCTTTTGAATTCTTTGGGGATACTTGATATGGACCCATCCTCAGAGGAAGCCAAGACCATTTTAGCTCTTGTCAACATGGCTGGGCTTCTTTTGGGTGCAGACTATATCTTTGTCAACCTACTTGATCATTGCCATCGACATATGATGTTTCCAACTCTGTGTGCCAAAGATAATCAGCCCAAAGACCTGGGGAGGCTGGGGACACTATTGGATCATCTTGATATAGTCAAGTTGATGCCTGATGGCAGCCCTTTTCTGGGGAGAGGCAACCGCTCCACAGCGTTCTGCAATTATGCTGTTGCCAGTCCCCAAGGGCAATCATTTGTGGTCCATGATGTGTCAAAAGACCAAAGCTTTGCACTCTACCAGAAGACCTTTGACCTTGGATTCTGTAGTGCCTCTCCCATTGTCATTCAGGGCATGGCTGTGGGGGCTTTGTGCTTTGTTTGTAAGGAGGCCAGGTCTGACTTTGGGAAGGCTCAGGAGATCCAGCAAGAGCAGTTGGCACAGCTGATTGCACAGCAATTTGAAACTTGGTCTCTGAATCGGGACATGCATCGTCTTGAAAGAGAAAGGAGCCTGCTCATCAACAATAGCCAGAGACTCCGAGCCAACCGTCCAGAAGACTATGCGGCCTTGGTGTTCACTGATGTACAAGGGTCCACTGATCTGTGGGAAGCAAACCCAGAAGCCATGAACAAAGCTCTGTCACTGCACAATCAAATTATACGACAACACATTGCTTCCTACTCTGGCTATGAAGTAAGCAACGAAGGAGATGCCTTCCATGTCGCCTTTGTTGATGTTGTGGATGCTGTTCAGTTCTGTTTGAGAGTTCAAGAGGCACTGTATCATGCCCCTTGGGATGAACACATTCTTGCACTTCCTGATGCCTCTGAGGATGCAGTAGGTTGCTTCCGTGGGCTGAGGGTTCGAATGGCCATTCATGCTGGAGATGTTGTGCCGGTCACAAGCGACCTATCAGGAAGAGTAGCATATGGAGGGGAAACTCACTACATTGCAAAGAGCTTGGAATGCATGAGCCATGGGGGGCAGATTCTAGTAACTTCTGATGTCTGGAACGTGGCCTCCCACTTGGCTGACAGCAGTCTTGGTTCACCACAGGTTGTTGATCTTGGCAATCATGTAATGCTTACTCACAGCAGCAATATGTATGATGGTATCATTGCCAAGAATGTGCTGCAGCTTGTGCCAAGTTCCCTTGCTCATGACTATCTTCTGAGCCGCCGTGTCAGTCCTATGCATACAAACACAGACCAGGAGGCTGCCGCCCAGAGAGGGCGCACTTTCCCACCTGTCATGACCAAGAAATGCCTGAGTGCATCATTCCATGATGCTCCCTTTGCCAACAATACTGTTGCCATGCTGTTTGTCTACACTGCCGAGGCAGAGAAATTGGTTGCAGACCCAACTGTGTTGCTAGCAGCCCTCTCAAAGCAAATTGGCACTCTCCTTCATGAGTTTCAAGTCCTGCAGAAGGGCTACCAATGCAAGGATTTCATGCTTGCCTTTGGGGATGTTGCGGATGCTCTTCGATTTGGATTGGCCATTCAGCAGTACCTGGAGAATCATACTATTCTGGAGTTGTCCCTTGCTGGTCTTGTGAAGGTGGGAGTCTGTGAAGGTGAATTCACATCCATGGGTCCTCACCCCACCACAGGACGAGCAGACTATTTTGGGAAAGTGGTCAACAGGGCCTCTCGTGTTGCGGCCGCAGCTGCCCCTGGATGCGTTTACTTGGGGAAAGAGGCTGCTGATCTTGATGAATGCAACTTGATGCCACTTTCCAATGGTTACATGCTTGACTTTCTGGGTGTGTGGTCATTGAAGGGTGTTCCAGAGGATTTTGCACTGTACAAATGCCATGGTTGCAATAGTTGGTATGATCAGTTGCCCAACAAGCCTTGCGGGCCACAAGGCCCAAGAAGGTTGTTGCCAAGGTTCCAGGGATGAGACTGTTGTTGTTGTTGCATCAGCTCGGATAAGATTGCATCCATCTTTGCAACGATGAACAAACTTTAAAAAGACAAAGTTCTCTTTTAACTTTAGTACAAGCAGGTTAGGTTTACTCTTGAAATAGATGTTGTTATGCAAGACATGATTCGGAAGGTTGGAAAAGAGTGAGGAGAATTTAACACCTCCACCACCGAAAGTGGCTTTGGCCCCATCATAACCGGGAAGACAGGCTACACGAGCTGTTCTTCCATCATCGACGCCCCACCATTGGTGTTGCTGTTGTTGTCATCCCCAAATGCCAAGGGAGGACTGTTTTCGGCGTGAATTTCTGTAGGCGGCAAACCGGCATCGAAATCGGGCAAGGGTCGATAGGCCTCGAGGCTGTCAACTTGTCCATTGTGTCGTTCCATCATTCGCTCTTTGCTATCTTCCATGGAAATGTGAATCGAGAGTCCACCCACGAGGCACCATCCCAGGATCAAAATGGCAAAGGTCGTAGGAATGCGTTCGTAGGATACTTGGAGGCACGAGGACCCGTCTCCCGATAGAATTTTACAGGCGGGTGTGTCCAAAATAGTGCTGGTGGCACTAGGCATGATTAATTCCACCATGAACATTGCCGCGAAGAAAACTTCCCATGCACAAAAGGCGGCCAAAAAGTTGCTGACATGGACCAGCAACGATCGAATGCGCTGTGTTCGTGGTGATGCTGTTGTCTTGGCCGTCATGGCCACCAACACAACCAGAATAGCTCGCAACAGTGGCCCCAAGACAATAAAGAGGGCAAATGTACCCATCAACAAGAGATCCATACCACCGGCAGCTCCGGTCAAGTCTTGGAGTGACGCCAAGGAATATTTGAGATTAAGATCAAGCCCCAGCACCTCCTTGAGATTCTTGGGAATGGCGCCACCGACATTTCGTTCCATGGAGGGTGTGTAAAGGGCCATTCCAACCAACACCAGCGTAACCATGGGTAGGATGTGATGACAATGGAGGCATGTGTAGGCCGGTGCCGAAGTGGTGCGGTGGACCCAATTATCCAAGACGGAAGCATCGTCTTCCATGATTTCGAGTGGTTCAAAGGGTGCTGTACCGCTAATGCTGTTTTCGAGCAAGGGCTCCGAAGCTTCGGAAGTGGTGTCTCCCGCCAACAAGAGGGACTCTAACGGTGCTGCTGCTTCCTCTGGATTTGTCGTCACGGAGAGTGTCAAATCCGTATCCTCCCCCCGTCGCCGCGCGGTAATTTTTTCGCGCAGCAAAGCAACGTACTGGTAATTGTACCAGTCAACGATGACACTCAGCAGAACCGACAAAATGACGGCAATGCAAAAGGCATAGATCCCTTCCATTCCCACAACTGACAATCGTACGGTTCCGTGTCCACTCATGTCGATTCCCTTGACGATGGCTTTTCCTTGCTTTTCCACCGCATCCGGTTCGTGAAAGGCCGCCCAGACAAACCTTTTGCAGGCAAAGCATTCCAAATGTTCTTTGATACTCAAGTCTCCGGACCCACAATCTGAGGCGTCAAAGGACAATACGGAGGAACAGATTTGTCCATCATCCCAGACTTGTTGGGTCAAATCAATCAACATGGACAAATGATTGGCAATTCCGTCCTTCATGGTGGGTGGATCAATGATCCATTCCAAATTGAGGACTCCCACCATGACACAGACGGTGAGCACATCGGCCAAGGACCACTTGCCCAAGAGAGCCAACCATCCAAGGGTACGTGTGCGTCGATTGGGTTTCAACGACAAGCGTCGCGAGGACCACGACCATTGCAACAGAATGAGTTTGAGATGCGGCCAAATGCCGGAAAACACCACGAGTAGAATGGCGGCACACCGTGGCAAAAAGACTCCCGGCATTCCATAGGCATGCCACAATTCTTCCACCGCAAAGCCATAGGTGAATGTTTGGACCGTGTGTTCCTGTTCGACTCGATAATTCAACGTGTCACCGTCATGGCTAAACCCCGGAGTGTTGTCGAGGCCAAGTTGATTGAATATTTTTTTTGTAACGGTCGTTTGAGCTTGTGCCGTGATATCAATGTCTTCGGCCGACAAGGATAATCGCCACATGGGAGCCCATTGTCCGTAGGCAAATACAATGTGTGTCACAATGCACGCCAAGGGTAGAAACATGGTGAGCACAGCTGGAGTGGTAGGAGCTTGCGCCAAAGAGGGAGGAAGGTCCGTTGGGGGAGGCATGGTGTCCATGGTAATATTGTCGTTGTTGTTGTCGTTGTTGCTGTCGTTGTTGTTGTTTGTCGTATTCCACGTGAGATAACGACGGTAAAAGGGGGTCCCATTGGAGGGGGCATCCGTTGGGTGAATTTGCTGGTAGCCTTCGTCATTCGTCGTCGAAGGGGTAGCTTGGGTAGTCAATCGAATAAAAGAATCCCGTAGTCTAGCCGATTCCACCGAACGCTCATCGTCGTCTACTAGGTTCGTCTCTTCTGTGGTCGCTGGTTGCTGGGTCGTGTCTTCGGGGTGGCTGCTCATCGTGGGTTCTGTTGACACGGGGATATCGGTTAAGGGATCTGCCATTCTTCCTCTTTGTTCAACCAAAAATATACTACAATGATAGGAAAGGCTCTAGTAGCTAGCAATATCGGTAGGTGCCTCAAGAACTCTAGCAGGTAGGGCGGCTCGTTCCGATGGAGACTAATATGGGACTGTAGCGACGGTAGCTCAATAGAACACAGGCGTCGTTGAGGTCTTTTTGATAGTGCTCTTCTTTGACCGTTGTCAACAACAGCTTGAATCCAATCGTATTGGGGACCCACCACAAGACTTGCCGGCTCTGAAATTCTTCGGACTTTTGATTGGTGCCGCATATGACGTGTTTGTCTCTGTATTTAATTAAAATGAGTTGACTCACTAGGGTTAGAGCTCATAGGTCCAGACGGCCTCCGCACTACTAGCTATTAATAGTACTCCGCACGGCGCTCCTGTGTGCCCTCCTACTACTCCACTATTCACTCTCATCTTTGCTGATGGTCTCCTTGGGGCCAAACGTGAGATTATGGGGGGGTTCGGCACCAGCGTGGGGGAGGGAAAAAGAAGAAGAAGAGGGAGAGGGTTAACCTTTGGATTCCCAATTCCGATTCACGAGCCTGCAGGGCAAAGATCCAGTCATCGAATGACGTGAAATACTTATGGTTGAAGGGGGATTTGGCAATGACCGAATCATTACTCTATATAAAATGGACATCTCCCCACTCCGACACGTCCGAAGAACAGTGTAAGTGTCAGCAAATACGTCACTGGAGAGGTTCGTTGTTCGTTGAAGTCCATTCAAATCGGCCAAACGGATACCTGGCTGACTTGCTCGGTGGATCTTTTTTTGATTTTTCCCTTCCTTCGCTCGCACCAGACCTTCCCATTATTTTCGAAAATCGACCGAAACTCGCAGCAACCCTCTACCGATACCACTACCAACCGACTACCACTACCGACCGACTACCACTACTGCTGCTGGTAAGAAGTCAATGCTGCTGCTGTTGTTGTTGTTGTTGTTGTTGTTGTTGTTGTTGCTTGTGATAATGATAGCTAATACTATTATCTTGTCTCTCTACTGATTGTTTTATCCTCACCAGATTCCTCTACCGACACCGTGACTCCTTCCTCTACCGACACTCCTCTACGGACGATCCTTCCTCTACCGATACCGACTATTTTGTCTTGAAGTCAGCGACTACGTGGGTAGGGGCAAGACTCTTGGCAACAACAACAACCACTACCACTACTACTCCTACTTCCTCTGCGGACGCTCCTTCCTCTACGGACGCTCCTTCCTCTACCGATACCACTACCGACCCTTCCTCTACTGACAATGAGGATCGCTACAAGTCCTTCCTTCTCGAAGTGGCTACTTAGTGTAAACAGCTACCCATTGAATGAGCTGAGGGCAACACGGCATGGAATCACCTGCAAGTATGTGATTTTTGAAGGACAGTATGCAGATGCGAGATTCGCCAACAACCAATTTCATTGTGCTCGCCCGATGGAATTTGCATGGCACATTGTTGAGAAGATGATCTCGCAAGGAGGATGCAAGCCTCTTCCTCCTGATATGACAGGCATCATGGACTACATGTATGAATTGGGACTTCAGAAGAGCCAAAATGGTACAGTACTGTTCTCTCCACCCTTTATGAAATGTTGGAGGAGAACAGCCCTGTGAAAGGAAGGACATCTTCATTGAGTGCATCTATGGGTTAGTGAGGGAAATGATTATGGATAGCAGCTATGACTTTACTCCAATGAAGGACAGATATTGATGGATGCTTGGCATGGTATTGTTGCCACTGGTATGACTACAACAACAAATTTTCCTTTCAGGTTTTGGTTTCCATGAGTCAGAGTTTTGTTGATGATTGCATTGAAGACCTGACAACCTTGGATTCTTGCAACCACCATGCTGTACATTGTGGAAATTTTATGTAAGTTACTGGCTAAATTAGAAATGAATTTGGCTTATCTAAATATTGATTGTTTGTTGCTACCCATACCCAGACAATCTTGATTGGCAATTAGAATCATGAGGTGGTCTTCCTCTCCTGTGAGTCAACCATTGGCAGTATCTCTGACAGCAGCCATTTGGTGGAGGACGTGGCTGGAAAGGAGCTGGCAGTATTGGTTGGAATTGCTGCATGCATGGCAAGTTGATCATTTGAATCTGGTGTGTTGCTGATAGAGAATCAGGTTACCAATGTAAGAATTTCTTGTTTGTGCTACAGAGGAGCTGCTTGTGGAGGTGGATTGGGTGGTGGAGGTTGGAGCTGTGAACCGGTTGTGGTTGTGGTTGTGGAACTTGTTGTGGTTGAGGTGTGGAACGGTTGTGTTGTGAAGCTTCAACTGGACTGGTGCACAATGTACACAGCAACAATCATTTGGTGAGTACTTCTGCCTGTGAGGTTTGAATCCAACAATGTACTCTGAAAAGAATCTTTCTCCATTATCCTCTGGCAGTGGTTCTGCATTTGAAATGGTGCATCCAGACCAACAGCCTCTGTCATGGCATTGAGGTAAGCCAACTCTGAATGGTTCCAGTAAGGAACAACCTTCTCCCACCAGCTGGAATTGACTTCCTTTCTGCCTGCTGATTCTTGACAGGAAGGCTCTCTGTGGCGAATCTTGAGGTTGTATCTAGCAGTGCCAGCAAGATTGAGTGCATCAGCAAGAGTTCTTCTCATTCCACCATTGCCAAAGTGAGCAAACTTGTCATGGAAAGCCTCTAACTTTGACTCTCCTCTCCTGATAGGTACTCTGGAAGCTTGTGCTTGGAGTTGGGAGATGGCTTGGATTGTGTCATACATTTGCTCCATTGGTAGTGGATCAGCCAAGTGGATGGCTTTCTCAATGCAGTTGTCTACTGCTGGTTTGGTGTCTGGAGTGAACAAGGTAAAGTTCTTGACTGGATCCGAGCCTTCCTTGGCCTGGTTGGCTGCCCTCACTCGCATTGACCTTGTACCTGCAGAACCACTGTTGAATCCTCTGTCTCATTGTTTCTGGTTCTCTCATCTTCTTCCTTAAGTACTTGGAGTATCTGTCACGGAAGACCTTGGATGATTGCATGTCTGAGATCTCCACCATGGAATAGTGTTTGCCATCAGCTGATAGTAGACCATGTTTGAGAGCATGGAGAAGCTTCTCATAGTCCCAGGAAGTACTCATACAGGCAGTCCAAAGGTCTGCATTGCTTGAAGTGATCAATGTGTCCCTTCCTCAAAGTTGACAGTATCCTCTTCTCATAATGAAACAGGCCAGTCTTCCCTCATACCTGGAAACAGCTGCTCCCAATAGTCATCCTTGTGGGCCAGGTGTCACTGTACATGGCAGCTGGATTGAAGTGGCATCTCCTTGCTAGCTGCATTGCTGCATGGGAGAAGTGGATGGTCTTGGTTGTGGGAACCAGCACAGCAGAAGCTATCTCTCCAGTGTCAGTGGCAGCATCCCAAACGCCACGCTCCAACCTCTCTCCTTCATGTAGTTCTTGACTGGCTGGAAAGTGTGGTCTTGACAGAAGATACCCTTGCTGCAAGCTACACTCTGGATCTCTCTGGTGTGCCTGGCATTGTCACTGATCCTCCATGGTTTCTGTTGGATGCAGCAGCCCTATCATAGAAGTCACGGATGTGTCACCAAGAGGAGGAATGTCTGATGTAAGTTCCATCCTTTGGAAGGAAGGGAGAAGGTTCCTTTCATTACCTTGCCAGTAAGAATAGTAGGACATCATGGCTCTGATATACTCTCTGTTGATTGCATTGTAGATTAGGCGGCTGCAGAGGTCTCCATTGCCATAGGTAACCATTATAGTGTCGAACACTTCTGTTGCACTTCTCTCCAAGTGATAGTCTGCTTGGGAAAGGAATACTTTGGCTCTACTGGATACACAAGGAACATGCTCTGGGATTGACACCAGTACTTCAGATTGTTGCATCAAATCTTCTCTTGCAGCAGCTGCAGACCATGGACATGACCATACACCAAGATGGAGGCCAGCAATGCCAAAGATTGGAAAGAGAGTCTTACTCCAGGACCATTGTGTTCTATGATTCTTGAGTTGGCCAGAGCATCTTCCATCGGGACAAGGTACAGTATCAGCCATCGATTCCAGCCACTAGAAGCAGTCTGCCCAACAAAGAGTGGTAGTGAGGAGACTCGAATTGCTCCTTTGGGGATGGGACTGTCATGGTGAGTCCATCAAAGTGTTGCTGGAATAGGTCCTGGTTCTTTGACCTGGTAATGGATTCTGACACTGCTTCTGCCATTGCTATCATTGCCAGTGGTGCTATTTTGGTCTTGTGTTTCTCCACAAAGGTGGCATCCTCTACAAGAGCTGTGACTTTCTCGCAGAACACAGCTGGAGTAGCCATTGCCTTGTACTTTTGTTGAATTCCTTTGCTGTGGCTGTGGCTTTGGCTGTATTTGTTCTGGGAGCAAAGAAAGCTTCTCCATTTTCTCTTGTGGAATGCCTCCAGCTTCCTCTCTCATTCAGTGGAAGGGGAGCACTGAATTGCCTTGTGAGTCTCTGCTTTCTTTGATTGTCTCCATTGTCAGCGCATTCAAAGGTCCTTGTCCTTTTGTTATTGTATTCTTCATACAGAAGACAGAGTGTGATCTCTTGGGGACTCTGAAACCAAGATGTCTGGCCCTACAGACCTGACAGTGTCTGAGTGGATCAAAGACTTCTGCTATCCCTCCTTGCAGTGCTGTTTGGGCTCCTTCTTCTCTCGCTCTCTTTGATGATCTTGGGTTGTTGTTGTTGGCGAGTTGGAATGCTCTCTTCTGCTGTGGATTCCTATTCTGACTCTGGCAGCCCATCTCTCCATTTTGTGTTGTTGTTGCTGCTGCTGTTGGTGGCTCCATGATGCTCTCTGCTGCTGCTGTTGGTGGCTTTTTGGCCAAGATAATGACTGTCGAGCGGTGGTTGCCGGTGGTTGTTGTCATTGTCGATCTTCTTCAACGGAATCCTTCTTTCGGTTTTCGCGAAAGAAGAAAGACGTAATTTGGTAGCACACTAGTACGTAAACTGATTAAACTGCGTGTTAAGTGATTTAAATGTTTTTCGTTAAATATTGCTGACATATACATTGTTCTTCGGAACACTTCCACACTCATTAGCCAATCAGATTTCTGCCGTTCGCCCCTTTCTTGCGCCACCTATTTCCTCTTTGCTTGCTGCAAAGTGGGAATGCCCTTACAGATTGGTGCGTGGCTATGTTAATGCTCGGCTCAGCCTAGCTATTCTTCGGGCCCGCCATCTCTGCATGCGTGGCTCTCGTGTCCTTGCTGGCACAATGAGCTACCGCCGTTCTCTCTGGGATGCCGATGGTGCACTTGCCCTCTTCCGCTAATCTTGCCCCCGTTACTCTCTCTCTCTCTCTCTCTCTCTCTCTCTACTTCCCCACTACTTCCTCCATTCCTCCAGCCCCCTGTTTTGCCCTGCTCCTCCCGTCCTCTTCTTTGCTCTCCCAGTACAACCCACCACCAAAGCCACTGCTCTGCCCAGCTTAGCCCCCCCTCGCTCCTTATTAGGTATCTACTTAGTATTTATTTCACACTATTAGTACTCCAGAACAACATCTACTGTATCAGATGGATTGGCCACGGTATCCGACAGCTCATCCGACAGTTATCCGACACATGCTGCCCTGTTCTTTTCTTTGAATGATAGAAAAAGATTTTGATTTTTCTTTTTAGAAACACCTCGTCAGCAGTCACAACAGTGGTGCTACCAAAGAACGAAGAAAGCCAACAGTACCATTTTGTTGTTTTGTTCTGTTGGAGATCTAGTAGAAGAGTGGGAGCCATGAACCACCTCCCCGACGAGGCCAGCAATAATAATGTGCCGAGACTTCCTTGGGGTGCTCCCTCGTCTGTCACGCTGACTTCCGTGGAACGACATCGGGCATTGCTCTTGAAAGCCGAGATTGAACAATCCGAGGACATGCGCAATCTGCCGGACTACGACCATGTCCATTTGGTCATTGCCGTTTGGAACGATGATCGCTACAACGAGAGGGAAAACATACAGCGTGCCGTCGATGTTGCCTATAAACTGCAGTGTTTTCGGGACTTGTACAAGATCCAAGACACGGTCGAAGACGGCCTAAACGCCATTCGTGGGATGATGACTCTCATGCCCGGTGGCATTTTGGATGTCTCCTACATGCCGGACGAAGAAACCTTTTCCTTTTTCATCGACTACAAGGCGTGTCATCCCTCTCGGGTGCAAACCGACGGCGATTTGCGGTGTGTGCAGGCAATGCTGTACTATTATTATCGTGCCATGGCATCCGATATCCAATCCATTCGAAACGGCGTCATTACCATGGTGGAACTGGAAGGAGTCAGCACGGAAAATTTTGACATGACATTCGAAGAACGATGCTTTTACGAATTGAGGAGCTATTATCCGACAATCTACAAGGAGACGTTTCTGCTGCATACTCCAATGGCAGCACTGCTTTTTGTCAATTTGATCAAGAGATTCATGAACCACAAACAACTGGCTACGCTGCATAATACCAAAAGCTTTATGGAGTATGAAGGTCGTGTGGACCAATTGTTCAAGACACCCACCTTGGAAATTGCCGAGGAGAAATTGCTGGAACGAATACGAGACTACCTGACAGAGAGATATCGCAAAGAGAGAGAATTCAGGTTATGAATGATTATCATAACTGTCAGCGGGTGCCGGCTAAACTACCGTAGCTACCGGTAGCCGAATAGTGCAATAGCGCCATCAATTGATTTGATACCTACCATTGGCCCCCGAGTTGGTCCTCAATATGTATGTGGCCCCTGATCTCACCCAACCTAGTCCCAAATTCCGCCTCTTCTTTGCCTACTAAGCCTGGCCCCTCGGCGGCTTCCGTAGATAACTTCCCTATGACCATACTCTAAAAACCCCTATATGCATTGAAGCTAATGCTTTCATGTAGGTTGCTTGCGTAATGTTGGACGTCCAGCTACCGTACGAATACTCTAGCTAGCTAGAGTGACGAGTCGAGCTTCGGAAGTTTGAAGGGAGAGTTTCGAGAAAAAGTTTGCCTTTTTCGAAGCTTCGTTCTCTACCGGTAGCATGAGGTGTGGAAGCAGCTTTCCTGGCTGACCACGTCATTGCTCCTCGCTTGCCGTCACCACAAGCAAGCGCTCAGCCGTGGCTTTTGCCTCATTTTCTTGTTCATGAGCGCAATGGAATGGCAGCGACAATGCCTCGGTTGCTTGGTTTGTTGCCTTTGTACCAAGGACTGTCACTCGTCTTCCTTTGTCTCCTTTTGCTGCCCAGGTCAGCCAATTCATTTTTACCAGTAGGATCTCGGCAGAATGGCCCTCGCAGAGTCTCTCTTCCTTCAAGGGTCGAACAGTGGAGGCTGATGACTCAGTTGAAGGCATCTTTCTCTCCTGATCTGGTCGATGCATTGGACTTGGACACACTGGTGAATGACCACGTGGCCATCTACTGTGGTACCAAACGAGGACGAGATGCCTTGAAGGTGCTGGTAACTCCGTCAGCAAAAAAATCAACCTTTCACAGTCTCCCACGGTTTCAGTGTTCGGTTGCCGGCTCGGTGGAAGAAGCTCTGCAGGAATATGAACTCGTTCAGCAAGCTACGTGGGCTTTGGGAAATGACACGTATCCTCCCATTTATGGAGAGGATCAAGGGCCTGTTGGTCTGCTCAAAAGAGGAAGCAGCCGTGTCTATATCGATGACTTTGATTCCTGGCTCATTCATCACAATGACGCTTCGGAATTTTCCCTCCAGGATCTGTTGGAAGCCGAAAAGACGATTCAAATGCTGCTTGATGTACATCAATGGACCAACAATCATCCTCCCTTCTCTTGCTTTTCTGCTAGTACAAGAAAAGAAGAACTCCAATTGGCCCATGAACAGCTGCAAAATACCGTCAAACTCCAACGGGTTCGATCGGCGACCGATCCCAATGGAGATTCCACCTTTACGTTTGTCTTGAATGACAAGGTCTTTCCGGCACTGTGTAAGAATAGCGATACCAATAGCAACAACAACCAAGAAGAGCAAGAAGAAGAGCTTCGACGTGAGATTCAATACAGCTTGGCGGTATCCGTACTGGCATGTCGTCCCGCCATTCTGGAAAGCTTGACCGCCATGGCACAGTTGGATACCATTTTTGCCAAGGCTGCGTTTGGCCTGTCCAGTCGCACCAGCAAAAACAGACAGTATGGTATCATTCCGGATATTATGCTTTCGAATGATGACGACAATACTAACAATTGGATCATGGATGTACCCCAATTTGTGCATCCCCTGGTTGCGGATCACGCCGGAGTAGTGCCCATTGATCTCAAGCTGTCGTCGGCGGCATTGGTCATTAGTGGCGCCAATGGAGGTGGGAAAACGGCCGCCCTCAAATCGTTTGGATTGGTAGCGGCCATGGTTCGGCTTGGATTGCCCCTGCCAACAACAAGTGCCACCGTGCCGCCGCGAGTTGCCTGGGTGGATACCATTCATGTGCAGGTGGGAGATGGACAAGATTTGACACGAGGAGAGTCCACCTTCACGTCGCGATTAAAGGGATATGCTACACTACTAGAATCGCTCCAAGAAGAAAAAGAAAAACACAACAATCATCGGCACTTGATTTTACTGGATGAGTTGGGGAGTGGAACGGATGATTCCGCTGGAGGTGCCATTTCGCAAGCCTTGCTGGAGCAGCTGCTGGCACTGGGACAGCATTGTCATGTGATTGCTACCACCCATTCCCGTCGGCTCAAGAACTATTGCCTCCAATCGACAAACGTGGAGAGTGCCGCCGTGTTGCGTTCCAGCTACCAACTCAATTACGGGATTGCCGGTGAATCGTATGGACTCGAAGCTGCCCAACAGTGTGCTTTGCCAGCATCTTTGTTGGATCGGGCTGCGGAGCTAATGGCGGAGGAGCAGAACAATGGCGACGACGACTGCAACGACATTCGGTCGAGCCTCGAGGTGCAACTCGATGCTGTCGTGCTGCTGCGGGAGGAAACGGAGCGAATCAAAGATCAAACGCGCCGACAACAATCCGCCATAATTGGATTGGCCAAGGCATACGAACGACAATTTGCCTTGTGGGAGGAACGGTTGAATCAGGGATACCAGCGGCTCCTGCAAGAGCAGCCAGACGAACCCCTGGAAGTCGTTGGAGAGACCCTGGACCACGTACGGGTTGTCAAGAAACGAATCCAAAGTGTCGCGGAAAAGTTGCGAGAACGTGGGCTGAGACCCACTTCGGAAGACGATTTGGCTGTCGGCGCGTCGGTTGTGATTGTCGCAGAAGAATCGGAGTGGGAAGGTTGCACGGCCACGATTGCGGCAGTCCTGGACTCAAACAGCCAAATTATTGTCGCGCTGCCCTTATTGCCAGCGACCGACGCCACCAAGCCACTCAACGATAACAATGTGGAGAAATCCATGTTGTCTGGCAGTGGCGGGGACCAATTGCGACAATCTTTTCGACGGGATCAGTTGGCAGTGTGGGACTACGCGAGCGTATGGGACGACTTTGAACCAGAAGATTACTACAAAACGCCAACCGTAACCAAAGCTACCGCAACGAAACGCTTGGGCGAAGTCCTTGGGTCCATTAAAAAGTCGTCAACCCCAAAGAATGGCAAGAGTAGCAGTCCCAACAATGAAACAGGCAGCAATTTCAAATCGGCTCGAGTACGCAAACAGGCTAAGAAATCCAATAAGTCGCAAAAGAAGCACAAACGGTCCAAATGAAGTGAAAGAAAAGACAGTTCACGTTCCCTAAGGCAGGTTTCTGCAAAATTTGGTTATTCAATCTACTTGGCTTTTTGAGGGTGTGGACTCAACAGTCCCCTGTTTTGACTAAGGACGAAATGATTCGAGCTATGAGGAATTTTTAGACAAGGGGGCCCGCGAGGAAGGGGAACTCAGTCTCTAGTCTTTTCACGGTTTTGGCTGTCCCACCAAGGAGCACACCAAACCGTTCAGGGCCTGCTCGGAAGACGATCTGGTTGATCATATTTGGAGGAAGAACATTGGGGAAGCGGGCCATGTCAAATAGAGGCATGTGAAGTTCCTCTTGGCAATGGGGAATGGAACACGGCTTGCAAAAGGAAACCCAATTGGTTGCCAGGCCATAGGTTCCAAAAGCCAAGCCACACAGTCCAGTATTTATGGGAACATCCTGTGTAGCACGTCGCTGGAATACCATTGCGCCACCTTTCTCTTCGGGTGTAACTGATTTCCGAATCAGCGCTGGAGAAGCGAAGTCTTCGGGTCGGTAGTAGATGTTGTTCTCATAGTTTCCAGCATGGAGGTCACCAAGGCCTTCCATGCGGTTTCGGAAGTTCATTGCCATCATTCCGTGCTTTGCTTCACAAGCCTGAAAGAAGCTGCTTGTCATGACATCATTGGTAGAGACAAACTGCACACTCGGGCTCGAAGCACTTTCTTCATCAGAACTCTCGCTGTGAGATGTCTCGCTATCACAAGGTTTGTTCATGGCCTCCTCTTTTGAAGGTTTGTTCATCGCCTCCTCTTTTGCAATTTTGACAGCCTCTATGTCCATAAGATACAACTTGCAGACGGCTTTCCTTCCCGGCAGGATGAAGCTCAGAATAACCCCAATTACGTAGGCCACGAGGAAGCCAATGGATGATAGGATATGGGACTCCTTCTTGCCCCCCATTGCCTCTGTTTGCGAAGCAACCGTGGTGGCCATTCGCTCGACAATCAGTGGCTGCACCGGTTCGTCCCAGTTCAGTAGCATGTTCTGAATGTGATAAAACGTGTGTCCATCGCCAATGACATGGTTCATGGAGTGAACGACCGCAAACTTCTCCTCGGGATTCTTGTGGCATGGAATGATGATCACCTTCCAGAGCGGGACATTGCGAAACAACTTGGTATTGACCGTGTAATCGGACAAGATTGGCCCAAGCTTTTCCAGCGGTGTATCTCGCGAGATGGGAGGCTTCAGATTGGTTAGACATTCAAAGTGATTGTCCAAGTTGGGCTGTTCCTTGTAGGCTAGCTTGCAATCCAAGAAAGGTGTTATCAGCCTAGATCCCAGCCAAGGATTTGCTTTGAGTATCTCATCCGATCTCAACTTGAGGAGCGCCTCCGCTTGATGATAGTTCCCATGGAACCATGTGAGGGTAGAAATGTTGTTGCCAGCCTTGGCGAGAGTCTTCTCCAAAGGCAGAAGCCGAACAAACTTTTCCTTGTTGTCGTCTTGAGTGTCAGTTCTCCCGGTCTCGATGTCAACTGCCGCCATGGTTCCTTTCTTTGTGCGTCCAACAAAATATATAGGCACTATTCCCATCCAGGCCTGCCACAGTCCTGTATTGTGACACTGAGCTAGAGATAGTTTGGGAACACCGTCGGTCACACCCCTTGCAGGATTTCAAAGTTCCAAGAGTCAGCAACTCAAACTCCACGTCAATGATGGCCTTCATGGTCGTGTCAATTTTCAAAAGCAGGCTACGCGAAGGTATCCAGGACAGCTCCCAGGACAACTCCCGCGGCTGGTCTACAAATGCATTCCTCGAAAAGGTTTTGGACGGACTGACCCAACTCGGAGACATCTGAGAAGCACTCTTATAGTAGCACCCGATGGTAGCGACATGGTCTTTAGTTGCTACTAGAAGCAGGCCTGGATGTCGTCCAGGGAATCGTGTCAATGGACTGCGAAATGACTTGGAACCATTGGCAACGACCATTGTGCAAGCATGCTTTCGAAACTACTCTACTATTGCATAATCCTGTACAACAACGAAACAACTTACTAGCCTAGTACTCGTGTCAACCATCGTCTCAGCATTGCTTGGGATTGGCCGGTATGGGCATTCGTCATGGAATGGAGGCTCTGGCTTGGTTTGCCAGCCATTACTGGGTGGAGACCACCAAACAATGGGGACTCTTCCAAAGTTGTCGTCACACGACATGCCGAGTCCGGGCAACCCGTAACCATTGGAAACATAATTACTGTTTCCAGGCAGCAATCTAGGTCATCATTCCCAATCCTTCCCATGGATCATCATTAGTTGTTTTCTGCACCGCTCGAGGTATGTGCTGGTTAGCTACCGGTTCCTCTGTGTAACATGGAAGGAACCAATCTCAACACCGACAGTCACGGCGATTCTTTTCCTCGGCGACGTTTCTAAAACAAGAGCTGCGTCACTTTGGCAGCATCTGTATAGCCTGTGGAAGCTACTCTAGCTAGCTACCGGTATGATTGATGTACCTTGATATAGGATTATGTAATACATAACTAGCTAATCACCGCCCTGACACCTCCCTTGCTCGAACTAATTGCACAAGACACCAACGTTGGATTGAGGTTCTTCCCGCACCGGTGCCATCAAAGAGCTCGAGAGAGAAGAAGCTCGTTGACGGCGAGATTGTTGCAAGGATGATCGTTGGCTACTACTACCCAAGAGGACCTCTTTGGACGCATATCGCCGAGCTGCGTTGGTTGCAGAAAGCTTTGTCGCCCGAGGGATATGTCCAATTCCCATGACATGCGAAGGTGCCCGGATAGCAGTGGCAGCAGCACAAGGGTTGGGCAAACCTGCATCGTCGCCCCAGGACGACATGCTGGAGTTCAAAGAAGAAGAAAGTTCTTCATCCCAGCCAATGTGGATGCTTCTGACGCGAGACAGGCTACGGCCACTTTCAGTGCTACCTCCAGAGATGGTGGATCGTAGAGTTGGCAGACTAGGAATGACAGAACTAGTACTGAAAGATCCCTTCTTTGCCCTGTTGTTGCCGCCGGGGATAAAGCCCATTCCTGGAATGTAAGGCAGAGAGGGAGATTGTTGCTTCATGATTTGATGCTGCGTTGTTGAGAGGCTTCTATTTTATGATCCTCATTGCTTTGGACCTCCTCAGGAGAAGGTAGCTTGGCCCACAAGGAAGTGATTGCATGACCCTGAGATCGTATCAAACAAAGCAACTCCACGACAACAAAGTCTCCATGGAACCCTCATAGCTCCCTCATTTTGTGAGGAGACAAAGCTACAATGGTACCACTGGTATCGAGCCTCGGGCACTCGGGCACGTCTATCTTTAAATCTCGTTGTTTTACACGATTGCTGGCATCGCACTAATAAGAGTAGCGTGTACAAACCCACCAAGAAGCACTATTGTTAAATCTCTAGACCAAATCATATATTTTTTAAACACGCTCAATTGAAGTTCGTATGATTCACACTTTAATTAATGCGGTAACGATTCAGCGGCAACCTTGCGTCTAAGCAGAATTGGATTCTTAACGCACGGTTGATGGTTGCTTGGCGTTTGGCGCCAAGGGTTACGGCTGTAGTTAGATTACCCCTAACTCTTTTAGTCGTGTCTATCGCAAACTCACCTTCAATTCTCCGGTCCCCGCAGCTCCGCAGCAACCGCAGCAACGAGCCTCCTCCACACACCCCAACAAACACCATGCAGCTCCGGCAGCAAAGTCAAGGAGTAAGCAATCAGACAACTACACTAACCAAGCTCTGTGAGGCCCAGGAATTGTGTTGTTGGGTAGTATAGAGCATGAAATCAGTGCTCATCAGTGGCTCAGTCTCATCTCGTCACCTGTTGTTTTCCATCTGGCAGAATCTGTCATCTGAACATCTGGCAGAATCCGCCATCCCAATTTGGGATGTCACCATGATGAGCTCACTTTTTTGTTCAACCGGATTGCTAGAGTTGCATACCCAACCGAACAAGGAAGACTTTCGCGATTGTTGATAAGCCTAGGCCAGATCAACCCCCCTACTTTCAATTACCCTTTCTATCCATCTTCTATTCAATACCTATCAATTGCAAAATGAAGTTCTCTTCTTCTATCATCAAGCTGCTCACGTGGTCATGGACCACCGACAACAACAACAGCAACACCAAGAAGACCCCCGTTCTCCAGGTTGACAAGGAGATGACGGGCAACAACAACAACGACAAGGATGTTCCTGTGACAGAGGAAGTCCCAACGTTCCAACTGGACGAGTTGGACAAGACATTCGTCGAAACCGCGGCACTGTTGCACAAGTATGGAACGCATCCTGATGTGGAATTCCAGCAGCACGGTCGCTACCTAGGTGCCTACGACCTTTCCCTGGTTCCTGCGGATCAGCATGGTCACTACGGATACGACAAATACAACCAGCACCGGCCCAAAGGCTGTCGCATCCAACCCAGTCAATCAGCCAACGCTCGCTGGAAGACCCATTACGGTCAAGACACCGAACAGAGCAATGGAAACCGTTTATCCTTTGCTCCCGTCAACACTGTAGTGGGGTACTCTTCTGACGAGAGCGAACCACAAGAAAAACGTGATGTCTATAGAGACATGAAGAAACATGTGCCACAGGCCCGACACGAATTCTGGCTTGAAGCCCAACAACAATTCATTTCCGTCGGCACTCCCATACCCCACGAACGCGTCTTGGATCTCGTGCAGTTGATTCAAGAGTACGGATACCAACAAGTGGCCAAATGGATCACCAACAACCAATGGTTCCAAAGCGACAAAGCTTACCTACAAAAAGCCAAACTGTACATTCAAATTGATGCCGCGCATCAAGACCTCGAGGGACTTGTTCGTTTCATCGAGGCGAAGAAAGGAAATGACAGGCAAGTCGCACACTGGTTCATGGTCAACAAAAAGAACACTTACATGTTCGAACTTGCCATGTGCCACTTGCACCTTGGAGGAATTCAGCGCAATGCTGACGACGAAATTTGCACCTTGAATACGCGAGAACAGATTGCCAACCGACGATTTGTCTATCGCAAGGTCAAGGAAGTCTGCATGGAAGATGTAGCACCCGTAGAAGTAGAACAACCAACAACAACAACTAAAGACGCCGAGACAATAGAAACAGTCTCGACCGTCGACGACGACAAGATGGCACCCCATGCCACAATCACATGCGAAGCAGCGGTGGTTCCCACATGCACAGCAGTGGTCCCATACGTTCAAAAGTGGCATGTGGCACACTTCAAGATCAGTGTGCATGGACAACCATTTGTATTGGAGACGCGATTGATGAATGGTGTGCTACTTGGAGTGGTACCCAACAACATTCTCGCAGCCCTGATGAATGATGGTGGAGACCTTGTCAAGGAATTCATGCGGCGGCACAAGACACTACGATTGGAAGCAGGCGTTGCCTCGGACGATACGGATTACGAATTCGTGACTGGCCAAGCGGTAGCTGAAGAACCACTGGTTGAGGTCGAGGAACAACAACAAGTTGATGCTGATGAACCACTGGTCGACAACCGAGTCGATGAGGAGGACAATGTGGACACAGCACAATCAACTTTGCGGCGGTCAAAGAGACGCATGGCGGCGATTGCATCTCAGAGAATTGCAGAGCAAATCAAGACAAAGCCGCGGCGGGTGGCAGAACAACCTAGAAATGATAAACGTAGACGAGTGGCAGCCAAGAAGTCGACAAAGCCAACTGTGAAGGGCAAGAAGTCGACAAAGCCAAAGGCGAAGGGCAAGAAGCCAAAGACGAAGGGCAAGAAGACGACAACAGCAAGACCTGTGACGGACACACAGCAGCAAACAACAGTTCAGACAACAACAACTCTTTCTGGACGGCGAGTAAGAAAGCCTGACAGGTACATTCCAGTCTAGGACAACAGGTAAGTGGGGCGGCGATGATGGATTGCGGGGATTACTAACACATGAATACAATACACAACGAGCAAGCATCTGGTGGGGTGCTGGGCTATACAACAATTTTGCGGAGATGAATACAGTTGGTTCAATTGAAGGGTCACATCGAAGGTAGCCAGGTTTGTGGTTCCTGTGCTAGGCAGCCTCTATTGCAGAGTGCTTGTCCGAACGTCCTCCACGCGATGAAAGTCCAAAGTTAATACCTGTGACACCTGACAACCAACCTCTATCATTGTTGATGCTATGCTACAATATTAATTACAACAACCAAACATAGACATAGAACGATAACACATAGTAGACAATCTTTACAAACAAAATCATGGCTCCATTCTTTATAGTAATTGTATTAGTACTAGCTACTGGTAGATCATAATCATAGTAGCATCCATTGTAGTGCAAGCTCTCGCATGTGCGAGCTAGTAAGCGGCCGTCGCTGACCATGTGCAGTCACCAGTACTCTACAAGGGCTGTGAGCTGTGGAGATTCTTCAGCATCTACAGCTTGGTGGTTGCTTGGGTTGGCCATGGGTTAGATCTTAGCTCGGCAATCGGCCTCCTGCCGGTTGTCTGTGGTTGAGTTGTAACTTGCCGTACCGTGCTATGTTACTTCAAAACCATCACCAATCCAAAAGACACGCCAAGACCTTTCAAAGCAAAAAAGCGGCTGAATTTACGGTACGGTATGTTTCCAAGTTGACATTTGGGTGCTTCTGCTCTAAAAAAATTTACCCGTGCATTTCTACTGTACTACTGATGGGAATCTATGGAGTGCAGCTAGATAGTCGAGCCACCAGAAGGTAGCTTCTAGCTAGCTGCAGGTTAACAGAGTGTGGTCTCTCATGTCACAAAATGCGCCCTGCGAGTTTCCTCCAGTCTCTCCAACACCTCTTCAGTCACATACGGTAACAACTCTTTTTTGGGAGGTTGATCCTTGACTCCGTCTTTTCCTTTGATGATCTTGATGGTCTCTGCAACGTCACCGGGCAACCAACCCTTCACCATTTTGTACGCGTAGACACCGACCGAAGGGACAGGATAAATTACAAACTTTTCCACTCGTCCAGGATGCGTCTTGTACAATGTAGACGCCAGGACTTGCAAAAATCCTTCGCATCAAGAAAAGACACAAGAAGAGGTATGCATAGTTTGGTCAGTTTTGTGAACACAGACAAAAACAACATAGTGCGCCACTGTGACATGTAGCGAGCAGCAAGATTCCATGCACAAGGAAACAAAGAAACTCACCAAACGCCTGAAAGACACTCTTATTGGGCCATCCCGTTCCAATGCGGGTATCGACCAACAGCACGGCACCTTGCGTGTCCAAGCAATGCGTATATGAGATTCGCTCCAGATAGAGTGTGATGCATAGTGCATAAATTTCCGATGAGACTTCATCGGGATCCAACCGTGCCGCCAGATAGGTAATAATGGGATTTCCTCCATCGACCGTGCACACGACCGTTCCATCGTCGTGGCGCGGTGCAAAGCACATTTGCGGCAACGTATCCAATTTACAGACCCGATCCGCCATGGATTGACCCTCGACACCGGGAATCAACGGCGACGGCCTTGTTTTGGCGGCTTGCAGGGCCAAATCCGATGCCCATTTCCAATCGGCCGCGTCATCCAACGGTTGATCCATGAGTATGCCATCTGTGTCCCTCAAGTCATCCAACTTGTACATGTTGCGGAATTCGACGTATTCTTGCAACTTTTGAATGAGATCATTGCCTTCAAATTCCTCGTGAAAGCGAGCACAATCCGAGACGGTCAATGTAGGAAATCGTTGGGCCAATGCATCGACCATGGTGTCTTGGGGACTAGTACTACTAATACTCATCATGGCAGCCCCGCCATTCGTGGCGGTCGTGGGCGCCTGATACGACGATGATGATTGTTGTTGTGATTGTTGTTCTCCTTCGTGAATTGGCACTAACGGCAAGAGAATGGCCCAAATGAAAATTCCCACCACTTGAATACATGCCGTAATCAAAAAGGTATAGGTATAATCATCGTGGGCATGATCCGATGCCCATCCTCCGAGTGCGGCACTCCCACACCATCCAAAAATGGAAATGGATTCCAACGATTTCCATCGCGCCCGTTCCTGCTTGGGTACAAAATCCATCAATATGGATTCTTCCAATGGAAACGATGCATTCATGAGTGCCGTGCGAGCCACATAAATGGGTACCAGCAAGAGCGCATGTTGATCCAAGTATTCTTTGAACACAACCATACTAAAGAGTCCCACGACGCCCAAGCTCTTAAAGAGCAATCCAGTGGGAACTCGTCCCAACCGTTTGGCAAGTTGTTGTCCCAATCCGGAACATGCCGCGAGCGTGAGTGGTACAATGAGGTATACAATTTGTACCTGTGTGGGCGACATGCCGACTTGATCTTTGAAAAAGAGTGGAAAGAATTTGACCGTCATGCCGGATCCCAAGGCAAAGACGAGGGAATGGGCAAATAAAATGTAGGGAATCCATGCTTGTCGGCGTTTGAGTGTATTGTTGATATTATTGTTGTTGTCGGAAGAAGATGTAGATTGTGGTGTGGGTTGTTCTTCATCCGTGGTTCTTTCTTCTTCTAGTAGCAAAGGTTGTTGCTGTTCATTATTTTGTAGTTCGTCTGGTTCATCCAATGCCTTGGAATCATCAAAGAACATCATGAGAAATCCATTTAAAATTTCGAGTGCAAGTCCGACATAGATAATGATTCTCAAATCGTATAGATCCCAATCATCTCCTAATTTTTGAAAGAGTCCAATAGAGACGAGTGGTCCCAGACAAGACGCCACTTCAAAGCAGACGAAGAGATACGTGAAATATTCGCTGCGTTTTCCCGTGGGCACCGAATCGGCAAAGAGTGCTTGGGAAGGACCCATGACAATACCACCACCAATCCCCCACAATGCCATGATGCATCCCATGAAAATCTCCACATGCGGACGACTGGACTCATCATCATCCGTGCCAATCCATTCCAACAAGACGGCATGCAACACGGCCGTGAGACACAACAAACCTCCGCCCCATCGCAAGACGACATCTCGACCACATTTATCCGCCAAATACCCCACCGGCAAGGCACTCAGTAATCCGGCCAATCCATTGGCAGCTTCCACATTGCCGACCCAACTGTTGTGGGAGTGACCCAATTTTTTCAAATAGGCGGCAATGACGGTACCACTCCACAGACTGTCCGAAATCCCGTACATGACGCACAAGAGTAAATTCAAAAAGACATTGTGATTTACAGACAATAGCGGGCGTCTGCCACAACAGGAAATGGTAATGTTCTTGTTGTTATTGTCATTGTCATTGTTGGATGTTGGGATAGTATCATTGTTGGTGGCAGAGAGCAACGGCTCTTGCAGCGTCTCCCCGTTGCTGGGTGGATCTTCTTCTACTTCTGCCGTCATGGTGGAACTTCTGGAGTACTTTTAAAAATAGGAACAGTTGCTCTGGTGACTGGCTGACTAAATAGTAGCTACCTCGAGGTCATTGGCTGGGTTTTGAGGATAGAGGATCTGACCAATTCGTGGGTAGCACGGGTGCACTGCCAAGAAAGGAATGATGCGTCGGATCTTTTTGGGCCGTTGTTTCTTCTTTCCTCGCAGGTGCGCAGGCCGTGGAAGCGAGTCTTCCACGTTTTTATAGAACTTCCTCGTTGCAAGAGTTGCGACCCCAGCACAAAGCACCCTTGCAATCAAAACCAAAGCAAGGATGATGCTTCTCTCGTCACTCTACTACACCAACCTGGTTGTACTGGTAGAACTGTGTTTGACTTTTTCCTGGACCGTCCGACGGTTATCACTCAGGATTTAAAAAAACTCAAACTTTCCACGACTGAGGACCGTTTGAAACATGCCCTTAAACATGCCCTTGAATCTTCAACATGCCCTTAAACATTCCCTTAAATAAACATGCCCTTAAAACATTCCCTTAATGCCTCGAAACATGCCCTTAAGCCTTCATTAAAACACCATAGAACATGCCCCTATCACGAAAGAACATGCCCTTAAATAAACATGCCCTTAAAACATGCCCTTAAATTGTCAACATGCCCTTAAACATGCCCTTAAATAAACATGCCCTTAACATGCCCTTAAAAACGATAACCAGTCGTGGCAGGTTTTAATGCCTGAGCGAAAACCGTCCGACGGTCCTGGTCAAGCCTGGAAACAACCATGGGGTAAAAGAAATGCCAAAGAAAATGTCATTCATAGAGTTAGCCCACCATGCCCCTTTATTGACACTGAAAACTTGAGCAACCTTAAAATTGACATGGATGGACGACCCAAGATATGCATCGACCGAAACTCTGGCTACGATGGTGGTAAGTATATTAAGTATATTAAGTATATTAAGTTTCTATATCTTGCTACCTGGAAGCAAGCACGAGAGATCTATAATTGAAATGGTTTGGGTATCTCCATCCTATTCGAGACGCAATGAAGAGGCACAATCGATTCTTCGAGGCATCTTTTCGCGTGATGTCGCAACTGCTAGAGAACATGCATGCATCGAAGGAAGGGAGTGGCAACTGCATTGTTGGCTTCCAAGCAAGCAATCGAAAGGGATGCCGAAGATCATCTGATCATGCTTGTATTTGAACTGGCCTATCAGAAAAAGTACCGAAAGAGTGCCAGAAGACCACCCCACGGCAGAACGGAACTGAAGCTGTACTCAGTGCGCAAACGAGCGGCTGTGGCATTCTACAGTACAGATCCATGGGCTTTCAGTTCGAGCCATGACAAGACAAATGATACCTGAAAAGAAAGGTGGTGGAGAGACTACTATCGGTAGGATGGAGTTGGATGCTAGTATCCGAGGGCGATTCTATGGAGATGGTCAAGAGATTGGATCACAAAGTGATGCGAGCCCGGCTTTCTATGTACCCGGCCATTCTGCCTCACATCCCAACAAGCCCTGCCTTTCCTCGCACAAGTTGCGCTTTCTCCTCTTTGAGCTGCGCGTTGCGTTGAGAGCACTGGCGGTCGCGTGTCATTGGAAAAGATGGTCCAAATGACTCCAACAAAGTAATAAAGAAGGTGATTAAGAGACCGGATGAGGTAACATCCTTCTCCGTCTGCTTTAGCTAGATACCGGTACCATAGTAGACGTAGCCAACTACCAGTGCTCAAAACCAAGCATCGACCCAAGCCACAACTTCGATCCTTTGTCCTGTCCCTCTAGAATGCAAGCAGATCATCATTTCAGATGTCTGTCCATGTGTTGGTGATTTACCGGTACATACACGCGGTGGTTGCTTCCATTCTTTCCAGTTCTCGGCACCAACCAGCAACCAGCAAGCAAACTGATCCATAAAGCCATAGATCAAAGTCGCAGATGCACTTTCCTTTGGATCCTCACCAGGAAGACATCATGTATGCTCCTTGGGGTGGGTTGCCAGGGTCGCCGCTTCCGCTAACATCAGCCGCTTGACACATCATTTTTTTTTAAGCGGTCTCAAAAATCGGCATTGGGAGATGTGTCTCAAATCGGGTCTTGATGGCGAGCAAGAAACTCCGACGTCAGCAGACAGCTGAGCTGTCTTCGAGCGCCAGCTCAGCCATCTGCCGGTCATCTGATGCGACATGGGTGGCAGCAATAGCCACCTGTGCGGAACAGGTCCTTTGGAATCCGAATCAGGTTTGAAAGCATCTGAAAACAGGTTTGGTAGAGAACACTACGGTACAGAACGAAGGCACCTGGACTTCAAGTTGTCGCAGAAGCTGCGCGAAGCATGCTTCTTCATCAATAATGCATCGCTCACCCCCCACTTTTGCCTAATTCGAAGCTTCAAGGTGAGGAAAGGATGAAGAATGGACGAGGAAGCTCGAGGACAGCTCGAAGACTCTGAAGAGGTACGTGGTCCAAAAGAATGCTTTCTATTGCGGCAATAGAAGCGCAGTAGACGACGAAGTGTGTTTGTTCTTCTGCATCCAAGATACCGGTACGGTACGTGCTTGCTTCAAGAGGATTCTTTTGAAAGCTCTTTTGAAGTAGCAGGCACTGATTGCTTGAACAAGCCAGAGAATTGCTTCTTCACCAGAGAAGCAAGTTAGTCTGCCAACCGCCGTAGCTTTCATGGCTCTTTGGCTGGCTGAAGATGTTATCAGAGGAGGAATGCGGGACGATGGCTGGATACGCTGTCTTCTGCAGTGGCTGAGCCAAAGGTTCATGTTGCTTCTGCGGTGAGGTTGTGGCTGGCTGTCTGCTCCTAGTACTTGTAGACACCGTAGTACATTTAGTTGTTCGCAACTAACTAGCTAGTAGAATCAAGTTGTAGTTTTGAGTTTTGTAATGGACACTTTTAGTGGTATATTTTATTTGTAAAGAAAACTGTTTCTGTTGTTGTTCATCCCAGGCGCTTGGTGTTCTATGTGCTTGTGGCTGCTAGCTGGGAATGATGGCTGGTCTCCATGTCGGTTTATGCAATTGTATGGATGGAAGGGGAGCGGAGCTTGGCTGGCTTACTATTGTCAAGTTTGTTCACAGTGTGGTTGCTTTTGATGGCTTGCTCAACTGGAAAAGAGTGCCTCTGGTTGTGTGTTCCAGGTGGCGTTGACAAAGTCCAGGCAGTCATCCAATTGCAAAAGAAGATCGGATTCATCCATGAGATCCAATGACTTGAGATTGAACGAAGAGGTTGATTCGTCTGGTTCAAACATATCTTGCTGTTGGCTCTTGAGCATGGCCATCATGGGTGTCATGACCACGTCTGTGGAGGATGAAACAACAACAGGTGGCTGTTCCTTGACAACAGCAATGGGCTTGGGTTCAAATGGATTTTCTTCGGAGCAGCAATCGATAGAAGCTTCGAATTGCTTGAGGAGGGTGGAGAGAGAAGATTCAGTGCAGGGAGTTCTGTTGCTCTTGTTGTCAGTGCTCATGGAGGGAAAGGGTGCCTTGGGTTCGTGCACTTGTTCGTCAGAGGAAAAAGTGACCTTGGAGGCTGTGTCCAAGATATCGCGAAGATGGCCCATACTCATGGACGTTTTCCTCTGGACGCGTCCAAAGGAAGATTCGATCTTTGGCATGGAAGAAGGAACAGAGTTGGAGTTTCGGAGGCAGATGCGCTTGTTGGGCTCGACTTGATGGTAGAATTTCTTGGCATCGACATTGACCAAAGAAGCGAGGATGTTTTCATCGAGGAGAAAGTCTTGTTCGAAAGTGATCCTTTCGCTGCTGTCGCTGCCGATAAGTCCCAAGTCGACCTTGCGCTTGATGCTCTTGTGTTGCTTGCTGGACCTGTAGGAGTTGCTGAGGCGATCGCGGAAAGCTTGTGCAATGTTGATGCGAGCATTGGCGTCATCGACGGCGCACCACAGTCCCGTTTCGGCATCCTTCTTGACAAAGCCCAAGTTATCCTTGCTGGTGTTGCGCATAGTCGTCAAAATATTCCAGAGAATGGAGGATTTGAGGCCCTTGGTGGCGGCGCCCTTGTAAGCTTCGAGGTAGGAGTCCACAATCTCGCGGAATCGAATGTTGCCAGGGTGTTGGAAGACCTTCTTGCCACGGCCGATGATGACTACATCGTCTCCGGGTCTGTAGTCTTCAGGAAGCATGAGGCGTTCCCTTCCAGTAAAGATTGGTGCAGATGGCATGGTGATGGTTCTAGCTAGTAGTTGTTGATGCTGGTGTTTTGGTGTTTTGGTTTGTTGTGGAGATGAGATTGTGAGACGAAGGAGAAACTCAGCTAATTTGCAACTTCAACCTCAGCTGAACTGGAGTATCGAAAAGTGGAGATTGAGAGTTCACGTGTGTAGTAACTTCAATATATATTTAGTAAAGATATATTTCCTTCAAGTTTCGTCATTTTTACTTAGCGTCATTTTTCCCTTGAAGCGCGAATTAACACAAGTCTTCGGTTTCTCGGTCGCTCCCTACTTAGAAGGCCTAGATGAAGAGCTATCGAAGCCTTCGTGACAGCGTAGACTCAAGTAAAACTCCCGTACGCTCCACCAGTGCCCGAAATTTGTTTGCAAAATTCACCTAAGTTCTGCAACACGTCGCTAGAACCAAGATCCTTCAAATATGATTTATCAGTCAAGAGGAAAGAGTCACATTGAACGCAATATGACTTCTTAAAACTAGTGTTCTTCCAAAATGCTGGTTAGCTGCTGGCTCATCATGGTTTCTCCATCTTCCGGTAGCAGAAGCATGCCCTAGCTAGCTATCTAGAGAGCTATTGCCGGTTAAATCTGAGTAGTGCAGGGAGGTGAGGCTTTCATGGAAAGACTCCACCTCCATGCAGTAAGACTGAGTAAGTAAGTCTCTCTTCGGACATTCACTTTGCCGGTACTGGGGAACGGGATTGATTTCTCATCTCGTTGGCGGTGCTTTTGCGAAGCTGCGAGGAAGGTAGGGCGAACTGACCGAAGTGGTGCAGGCATTCAACAATTCGGTTTTGTTCATGTGATGCTTGGACCTGAGTAAAATGCACACTCCGATGCTTCTTTACCTTGCCTGTTGTTCAAAAAGGTAAACACCCTGGCAGCAAACGGAACAGCACAGCAATTTGAAGCAGATGAACTTCAACAAAGCCATCAACGTCTTCTTTTAATTCCTTGCTCGTAACGTAGCTGCCAGGCACATTGCATCCAACATCCAAAAGTTTCAGTGGCAAAGAAAGCGTTGTTCATCGTGTGATGCGGTGAAGTTCCGGTTCCTACATTGCTGGGCCCTGATGAGTTCCATTTCCACAAGGACGTTCATCTTCAAGCCCAACCGCATGGGGAACCTTGCCTTGTCGATGCTTCCTCGGTTAAGCCAATGACGATGGGTGCGAGAGGTCCATGAACAGTTTCGAATCTTGTTGCACGATCGTACTGGCACGGCACCACCGCTGTTCGCCTCTGTCTGATCAGTCAAGTCAGATTTCAAGTTGCCTCGCGCTGCGTGAAGGTTGCCAAAGCGTTTTGCTTTGGGCTTTGGTTTGCCCCGAGCGAACTTTGGCAGTCGATTCGTCGTCTTCTTTGGATCGCTTCGTTCAACGATCCACCAAGAAAGTCGGTAAGGACTGCCGTCAAAATTCTTTGGCTTCTTGGTTGGTTGGTTGGCTTCGTGGTAACTTCTGTGTGAGAAGACGCACAGTCCAATTTTCAGTCAGTTGGAACTTCAATAACCATAGTAATTGCTTCTTTACTAATGGCTGGATGGAAAGCTCCCCCCCGTTTGCAATTGCTCAGTACACCGTTTCAACGAAGGAAGCAGGCCGATTGATGACCTGGGTGTGAAAATCCATCTGTCCGGCAGGCCAGTGCATCTTGGGCGCCGCTGGCATGCTATCCTGAAAACCCTCGATTGAATTATTCGCTCCAGCGACCGAACTGTATGGAAAGCAACTTCCTCGTGCAGCAGCAAGGCCCCCCAGCCAGGTTCCAAACGAGCCAACGCACATCCATTTGATCCTCACAGATGGTCAGACCAACAAAAAAATCGAGGCAAAGGGAATCCGCCTGGCTGGTCTTCCATGCCCAAGAATTTGCTTTCGTAAATTATCCACTTCCATGTAGTGGCTGGCTACATAGCTAGTCAGTCATAAACAAAACATTTTGTTTACACGCAATTTTCTTGCGTTTGGTGGGCGCACGATGGGCTTGGGCAAATTACTGCCTCACAGGAATAACTGTGGCTGTCCTCACAAATCAATATCCAGAGAGCTACTGCTCCATGCAGATTCCAGTCCCTCCATCACAGCACATACTGCAACATCCTTCAGGACAAGACACAAATGGTTCTCCCATGCTGGTAGTACCATCACTTCCCGTGATTGCGGTAGGCGCACAGTCGGCTACAAACTCAAGTCCTTGAGCATTCCAAACATTCTCAAAGCACATGTCATCAGGAATAATCCCTCTGAGTTCAGGATTTCCATTGATTGTAAACTCTTTCAATCCTGTCAGGGCTTCAAACTCCACGGGTATGCTACCTTCAAAGTTGTTGTTGGCCAACCGTAAATATTGGAGGTTTGTGAGCAATCCAAAGTTGGTGCTCAATGTACCCCCCAAGTTGCAATTTTCACCAATGATTATCTTCAAATCGAGGCAATTCAAGAATAGCTCTTCAGGAATGGTGCCTTCAATGCTCGTGTCAGTGAAATATAAATTTTTTAGATGGTTCACCAGCCCAAACTCTGATGGAATTGTACCAGACAATGCATTATTGCCGGCGAAATTCAATCCAGGACCACCATTGTCTTCTCTGACTTGCTGGGATAATATCCCAACTTCTGTGGGAATTGTTCCAGAGAGCTAGCCAACCAATATCATGAGAGGATGTAAAGTTATTGGACGTTGGAAACAACAGTACAGGTCAACCCACCTCATTATGTTCAAAATGCATATCCGTGGTATTTTTGGTGGAAAATAATTCTGAAGGAATCGTTCCTGTAAAAGAATTTTTGGCAAAGAAGAGCAGCTTTCCTTTGAAGTGAAAAGGGCAATAGGTTCCAATGATCAGCAATGAACCTGGGTGAAGATGCATTTGTCTAGATAACACAATGTGCGCATACCTGGAAAGAGCCCAATTTCAGTTGGGATGGTGCCTGTCATGTGGTTAAAACTAAAATGGAGTGTATTCAATAATGGCATGGAGAAGACAGCAGGATTGACGGTTCCTGTAAAATTGTTCCCGGAAAGCCCCAAATTGGAAAGAGCTGTCAATTGGTATATTTCTGTGGGTATCGTGCCAGTAAAGTTTTGTGCTCGAAGAGACAAAGCGATTGCATGTGACAATAATCCAAGCTCACTTGGGAGTGACCCTGTGAAGTCATTGTGCCCTGTTGGAATTGGCAGAAAAAATGCTGCCAAAGATTGGAAAGAAGCTTGGTGGACAGGTTGTGTTGTTCCGTCATAAATACTTACATATATCAATTGAAGTAATGTTTTCTGTTTCGCCTTCACAAGTACATCCAGCCCACCGGCATTCGGAAACCCCGGACAACCATCGCTCGTTAATGAATTCTTGATTCAGAAATTGAAAGTAGCATTCAGCTGTTTGTGCACCAGTGGCAGCGCCACAGAATTTCCAAGGGCTGGCTTGTGATGTACTGTAGTAAAACTGTGTTAAAATAAATCGTTGGAGAAGATGGACGGAATCCGGAGGCAACTGGCTGGGATCTTGATGGATGATCCAGTTGAGTGCTTTTTGATGGGGTTCGGTGCTGACTGTGGAACCATCAAAATAAGTGCTTCCTAACACCTTTTCCAGCTGGGCTTTGATGTCCATGCCTTCCATATCTCTGGGGCTGAGTTCCTGTTCTTCTGAAGAGGAGCCCTTACTGCTGCAGTTGCCACTGCCACAGACTCCTGCCACAATGATTCCAATCACAACAAGCAAGGCCACGATGATATAAATGAGCGGCAACTTGCTGCTGCCAGAACCATCCTTTGACTTGGACTGTTCCACAGGGACCGCATGCTGCTCTGCCTGATGCTCATCAACGGGACTGGCACTGGGCATGTTGGCGCCATCTTCCCTGCCATCCTCAATTTCCAACGGCTGAAGGGGATCAGGAATGGGGGCAGCATCGCCGCCCATATGCTGGATACCTGGGGTTGTTGCTGGAGGCTGGAGAGGAGCATCCTTCTCCATAATCCCATCGGGACGAAACTGGTCTTCCATGGTTGCTCACAGTGATTGTCTTCCTTGTTCAGATTGGGATGCTACCAGGTAAACTATGGGAAGGAAACAACACAAGAAAAGCAAGTGAAGGCGCGAGCTCCAAGCCATGCTAGCTAGTACCGGTAGCCATGGCAGATGGCGTTCCTTGCCCGTTGCCACCGCCCCGTGATGTGCGTCAGAAACGAAATTGAATTCATTCGGATCGATGATCTATTGATATTCGATTGAATTCTATTCTATTCGATTGAATTCATGACCGTTATGGGATGACCTCTATCTCTAATGTTGGACGCATCCCAACGTCCAGCTAACCCCCGACTCACAAAATTTCCCAAACTTTGACGAATTGGAGTTGGTGGCCTTCATTTGTCACAGAAGGCTCTATGTTTGACTGTTGTAATACTGTCCGCCATGACGATGGCTTCCTTCTCCTTTCTCTGGTTGTTTGCCTTCCTGATACTACTGCCGTTGTGTCACTGCCAGCAACGGAGAGCCGTCAGTATCCAAGTGATCAATCAGAGTGATCGATCCGTCCACGTTTACTACGTCGCGCATCCTGAACAAGAAGATTCCTGGCAGTTGCTCAGCCACCCCATTGTTTTCCCTGGTTCCTCTTTGGACATTCACAAGGTTCGAGGCGGTCATGTCTTTGCCGTAGTAGAGGAAACCAAGACGAGTCCAACCTTGCAATTCACAGCCTCGGGCGAAGAAGAACAAGTCGTGACCATTACACCCGATTGGGCTGTCCACACGCAGGATGCACACATTCGAGCCCAAGCGGAAGCACGGCAAATGCTAGAGGACTGCAAAAAGGAAGAGAAAGTGTCTCTCCTGTCCTGCGTCCAACAAAAGCTCCAAGCATCCGTGGAACACATTCGCGAAGACGTTCGATTTCACAATCGCATTCGTAAGGACGTCATGGCCAATGCCTATGAGGATTACGCCTGCGAAGATACCACGCTGGAAACCAGCGAACCCCTCTATCGGAACCTGTGGCACAATCCGCGCGAAGACGAAGACTACGAAGTATCCGTATTGCACGACTATTCCAGCAGTCAAATTCATCTCGTGGAAGGATTCATTGATCCACCGGAATGTGAGGCCATTATGGAGTACTCTCGTGCCTACTTGCATCGTGCCAAGATTCACGATGGCAAGGGTGGTAATCGATTCAGTGAACATCGCAAAGCCTGGCAAGCCGGTGTTCAGGTGCCATGGCATATGCCTTTTCATCCTATCTCGCAACTCAGTCTACGGGTCCTGGAGTATACCAATCATGTGCTGAAACTCAACCTGACGAACGAGGGACAAGAAGGTAAGCTACGGTTGTTGCATGCAATCGATTGTCGTGCCAATTGATTACTCATGAATTTATTTATGAAACTACGAAAGATTTGATGAGTATCCAATACTTTGGACCCGAGAGTGACGAGGAACCACCGGATCGATACATGCCCCACTGTGATGGACCGTGTCATGGACGACCTCACAAAAGGGCCGACCGTGTTGCCACCATGGTCATGTACTGTGAAGTCCCTGACATTGGAGGACACACCAATTTTCGCAATGCTGGTGTCCATGTCCAACCCACAGCAGGATCGGCCGTCTTTTTTAGTTACGTGGACCCACATACCAACTTGACCGATCGTGGATTTACCAGTCATTCTGGTTGTCCCGTGTACCATGGATCGAAAAAGATTGTCACACAATGGCTAAGGCTGGGTGTGGATGAGGACAATCCCTTTGACTCATTCAATACCCTGGGAATTCAAGATCCCAATTATTGGGATGAAGACGAAGAGGAGGAGCAAGATGGAGAAAGAAAAGAGGCAGATGTACACAGTGACAGCAGTGAAGATGGCGAGGAAGAACAAACTTTTGATGCAAGCGACGCCAACAATAAGCTCGACAAGGAAAAGGAGAGCACTGACAACGAGCATGAATTTGAAGGGGAGCAGAGAGAAGCAGAAGTACAAACAGAAATAAATAGTGGTGAAGAGGGCGCATTGGATATGGACGAAGACGAAGACACTGCCAACATTCGTCGTTTTGATTTTCGCGACAATCCAGACTTGGAATATGACGAGGAATGCTTTGCTAATGCGCGGCAAGAACTCATTCTACAACAAATAATTCATCACAGCGGAAGAGGCCCACCACGAGCGTATCGACAACCAGTGCAGCAGTGAGACTTGACTCTATACCGGTACGGTTCTAGTAGGTTCAGGAGAGCAGACTTTTTCTTGACCTAGCTATCTCTCTTTCAATAAAAGGTTTTTTTAATAAAAAGCAGCAACCTCTGAAAGAGCTCGTTGTACTGTACGGTATATTGCACTATAGTAGCTTGGTTTGCTATGGATATGCAAAGCACTCTCTAGCCAGCCTCACAAAACCGTTGGGGTGCCAAAAAAGTGAGCGCAATCGTGTCGGAAGCAGCCGTTTCTGTTTGTCCAACAATCCTACTGTACATGTACCACAAAGCTAGCTAGCCACGGTCAAAACAGCGTCACAAAAATCCAACACCACCATGTTAGTAGTCCGGAATTCAGCTTCTCCACGATGGCCGCCATTGTGTATCTTGTCCCTCCTCCTCCTCCTCGCATTGCTACCACTAAAAGCTAGTGGGGTTCTGCGGACTGAAGTAAATCCGGAAGACTTGATTGGTGATGCTGGAGCTGATGGTCCCATAAAAAAAGTTCCTCTCTTTAACCAGAGTCCCTATCGGTTGGTCGTCTATCGAGTGTTGAAGACGGATGATGGCGCAGAGGAGCTGAGAATCCTGACATCCAGTGAAGGTGTTGTTCCAGGAGCGCACGTTTCTTCACGAGTCGGCATTGTGGGTACTGTCATGATGGTGCAGGAACTACCGGATCCGGAAACAGGAAAATGCGTACAAGCAGACTGTCAGAAATCGGCCCAATTCGAAATTCCACAGGGCTTGGATCCAGAAGTTATCGTCTTGCCGAATCTGCAAGTTACCGTCCAGGATGCCACCATTATTGCGCAACAAAAGGCACAAGAAGCTCTGCAACACTGTCATGACGCAAACGACAATCTGGAAGACTGCCTATTACAGGCCACCACGGCGTCTTTGAAACACTGGAATGCCGAATGGAGATTTCACGAATATGCCTTGAAATATCTAGGAGCACAGGTGGAGGATTACGTTTGCAATGATGATGATGACTATGATGATGAACCCATGTCGACGAGTCCTCCACTGACTACCTTTTCATGGGAATCGGGTGATTACATTGCACATCCCGTCGACGTGTTGCATGCCCGCCCATCCAGTCAAATTCATGTTTTGCACGATTTTATCGAACCCGAGGAATGTCGAGCCGTCCAAGAAGCGGCGGTACCCGGACTACGACGTGCATTGGTGGTGGACGACCAAACCGGTGGTGCCAAACTAAGTCAAGAACGCAAAGCATGGGAAGCGGCAATTACCATTCCGTGGCATGTCGAGTCTCGACACCACCCTTTGACCACGCTGAGTCGTCGTGTGTACGATTACACCAACTATGTGATGCATCTGAATATTACAGAACATGGTCAGGAACCCTTGAAAAGCATTCAATACCATGGAAAGGAACGGTATCATCACTATCAACAAACTGGCATGAATCAGGAAGAGGAAGAATCACCAGACCAATATCTGCATCACTGTGATGGTCCCTGTCGTGGAGGCCAACACAAAGTTCCTGATCGTGTTGCCACCATGGTCATGTATTGTGAAACTGCTACCCGAGGAGGGCATACTCATTTTCGAAATGCTGGTGTCCATGTGCAACCCAAGGCGGGAATGGCTGTGTTTTTTAGTTATGTGGATCCACAGTCCATGCAAGTGGATACTGGATTCACCGAACATTCTGGTTGTCCGGTATTGGAGGGTCACAAGCACATTGTCACACAATGGGTGCGATTAGGTGTGGACAAGGCCAATCCCTGGGATTCTTATGATGCGCTTGGCAACAAGAAGGAAACAACGACAACCAAAACAGAAACCATAGAGATGCAACAAGATGTACAGGGTCAACCAGAGGAAGAGCCAACCACAAGGCAGGAAACCCAACAAGAAGAACATGCGCAACCGGAGAAAGAGACAATGGTTTTGCTGCAGCAACAACAATAAAATAGGACGCCGGCTACAGCGATCTTCCGGTGACTGTAGCAACTTTAGCTTGCCACCTGAGCATGACAATAGCAGCCTGAACATAGCAAAAAGTTGTCTTTTTATTCATTTTATGTGTCTATCGCTAGCCAGAATTTAAAACTGTGGGTCAAAACTGATGGAGGAGCAATAATGGAAATCCTGCATCCTTCCCTTTCACCTTCCACACATCTAGTTGTGCTGGTTGTCGTTGTATTGATCGGAAATGGCCAAAAGAACGGGCATGACACGTTCCAACTCTTCCATGGCTTCACAAGCTTCTTGTCCTGCTTCGACACTGCATTCATCAATGAGGTTAGTTCCCATGGCATTTTGAGTGCCCGAAGAGGCGATATCCTCGTAGGTTTCCCAAGCCAGCTTGGCTTCAGGGGAGGTAATGCCGTATTCCTGCGTGGCCGTGCGAGCTTCCAACAGAGCTCGTTCCAGCTCGGGGCTGCTACCGCCGACGGCACCTTGTGGTGTTGCCAACTTGACATTTTTCAAAACACTGGCCATGCCATTCTGGTTGGCTTTGTGGTTTTTCTCCGAGGTGAGATCCCGAACGACCTTCATCTGGTCCATGAAGGTTCCATAGTCCATGCATTCCAAGCTCACTTCTTCTTGCACGGGACATTCAGCATCCAAGCTGCCCTTGGTGGCTTCACTATTTATTCAAGAAAGAAGTTAAAAAAGGTCAGCCACTGAGGGAAGAATTTCAGCCAACACCAACGACACCGTTTGCAGAAACCCACGTACCTGTTATCACTGGCATCGATCTCTTCCACAATATCCCAGGCCACCTTGGCTTCATTGGAGTTGATTCCAAAGGACTCTGTGATTTCAAGCGCCTCTTTCACAGCCTTGGAGGCATCGGGTCGAGGAACGGCAATGGAAGAAAATCCTTGGACGGCGGTGGCCAAAGCGGCAACGGAGGCGACAGTCTTGATCATCATGGTTAGTTTGGTAGTAGTTTGGTTTCGTGTTGTTTGATTGCAATTTCTCAAGAAATTGATTTGTGAGAAAGCAATTGCCATCACACAAAGAAAAGGATTCGATTCTTCTTTGGCGGAAAGAAATACGCAATTACGTTTGCAGAATGACAAAGAATTGGGAAAACAAGCTGTCTGGTATCACAAAACCTGCTTTGGAAAAGCTTTTGGGGATGATGCTGCGCCTTTGACGGAAGATCCCAAAGAACGAAGAAGATCGCGAGCAAGCCGTCAATTTGAAGCAGAATTCAAAGATACAGCAGCGTCATGTTAGTGACTCAATTAGCGGACTCACAGGCACTCGCCGCCGATAACCAGTGATTGTGGGCCGGATGGAGGGTGGTAGAATTTTTTGTCAGGTGATCTCTTCTATTCTGTGATTTTCTATCAAACTAAAGGTCAACCATGGCAGCAGCAGAAGCAACAACCGAACCAACCAACAGCAGTGGAGCTGGCAATCCCCTTCCGCTCAAAGCTAGTCGCGAGGAGTGGCTCGAATGCCAGTTCAGTTCCTGGTTTCCCACCTTTTGCCATTTGGACAAGTGTGATTGTGACGAACGCCGCAGCAACGTGACGATCAAGTCCCAAATTGTGTCGCCGCTTCCTGCCGATTTCTCAGACTTTTTGCTGGCCGATGGAATTCGTTTGCCCAATGGAGCTACCAGACTGTCTTCCTGTGCTCCCAATGAACAACCACAACAATCTGATGACAGCAGTTGTGACGACGATCAGCAGTCCAATGATTCAGAGCAACAACAATTTTCATTTCCCCAACTCAACCAACAAATCGAAGAAGCCATTGAAGCCTTGGGAGGATCGGTGGTGCCCAAGTTGAATTGGTCGGCGCCCAAAGATGCCACATGGGTCAACGAAGGAACCCTGAAATGCAAGACGCCAGGAGATGTCTATTTATTGCTCAAAAGCAGTGATTTCTGTCTCCATGACTGGCAAGTCTTTCAAGAAAAAATTCAAGAGCAAAAAGAATCCAAAGAAGAAGTGCAGCCTCGACTGGAACTGGTGCTGCGGAAATGGTGCAATTTCTATCCTAGTATGGAGTTTCGATGTTTTGTCAGAAATCACAACTTGAGTAAGTCAGTGGTTTCAGGAAATGATGGACGATTGTTGCGTCGATCTATCTGGCTCACATTACATGGTTGCATGCGTTGCACTCTGTTTATAGTTGGCATATCCCAACGAAATCACAGTCAGCATTATCCACATTTGCTTCACGACAAGGAACGAATACACTCGTTCCTTGTTGAATTCTTTGAGGATGTCGTGTGCCACCGTTTTGCCAACAATCAACGTGCCAATTACGTATTTGACGTTTACGTTGACAAGAGCGATCGGGTGTGGCTGGTGGATTTCAATGTTTGGAGCGTCCAAACCGATGCCTTGCTCTTTGCTTGGGAAGAATTGGTTGACTTGCCAGTGCCACTATTAGTAGTAGACGACTCCTTTCCGGAACTGCGCGTTGTCGAAACTGCCTTGGAAGTACGTCACGATCCCTTGTCTTCCTATCGGGCTCCCATGGATACCGTCACCTTGGCCTCGGCGTCTAATACAATTGGGTGCGGTGGCGGTGCTGGCCCTGCATCGTTTGAATCCTTCATGGCCATGTGTCAAAAACCATCTGAGCGAACCGATTGTGACGATACGAGTAGTAGTGATGAATGAAAAAAAATTGGCTGGCGGGGAGCACGAGAGCAGCAAACCGTTGGCACAAGAATCATCTCCATATCAGCAATCAGAAGCTTTGATAGATCAGGTGCACCATCAAGAATTTCTGGGAAAGAGTGTTAATTTCAAACCGATTAGTAGCTTTCCTGGTTCTCCGGGGTTTTCGCTAGCTAGCTATGGGAGGTTTCGACGGAGTTGTCTCTGGGTTTTCAGAACATAAGGTGTTTTAAAAATAAAAGCACAAACATATACCTAGCTAGTCCATCACTGCTCCTGTTCATCATTGCCGTCCTCCTCCTCGACTTCTTCTTCTTTGTTGGTGTCGTCATCGGTCTCCTGCGCCTTGCCGGCCGGTCGGTACAAGACATCGGTCCGTATCACGTACTTGGTTCCCTTGGTAACCTGGGATCCTTCGTGAATCAACGACGCCAGGTTGCCTTGTGGAAAGACGACCACTGATCCCGCTCGTGGCACAATTCCACGGGCAACGCCTTGGGGTAAGTAATACCTCGTTTCTCCGCCTTCGAAATCGTCATTGAGGTAAATCAAAAAGGTCAAATAGGACTTGATCGCGTCGGAATATTGTTGCTGTTGTTGCTTGGGACAATGGTAATTTCCCTCTTCATCTAAATAACACAAGGGCCAACTGCCATCCAAATGAGGTCGATAGACGCAATCTTGTCCGTAGCGGAAGCAACGCCATCGCGGGTTGATGCCAAACAATTGGACCGTCTTTTTGTTTTGGACGGTCAGGGACGCGGGCAAGTGCGGTTGGACACGTTCCCAAATTACATCGAGAATGGATGACGAGTCGACCATCCATTCGCAACTATCAATCCCCGTGGGTTGTGCCTGCGAGACAGGATGATCGGACCGGTATCCGAGGGTCGTCGTGACGCGACGCAATTGTTGACATTCGTCACGGGTCAAGACATTGGGCAAGACGCGTGCGGGTTGTGGCAAAAAGGGAATGGGATGCGATTGGGTAGTGGAATGGTTGTCGCTCCAGGTAATCAAATTCTTGTCAGGTTTGGTAATGGCATGCAAGAGGAGGTCGTAGTGATTGGGAGGTGTCCGTTCAGCCGCGGTTTCTCGATAGACAATGCGAGATTTGAGATTGTCCAAGGGAGTATTGTCGTCTCTTGTAGCCTCTTTCTTTGAATCTTCCTTCTTGGCAACTTTGCCCTCCTCTTGTTTGTTGGCAGTCTTCTCGCCTGCTTCTTTTTCTTTCTCCTCTTCTTGCTTCTCTTTGTCGTCTTCTGTTTTCTCCTGGCTAATACTATCATTCTGGCTGTTGCTGTTGATGTTGCTATCATTATCCCACCACTTCCATCCTTCCAAAATAACCAATTTTTCTTTATTTTCCGGTTGATTGGCCAAATGAGCCGCCAATGCTTGTCCGGGATCGTGCTTGTTGCCATCGCCTGCTCCCGCTCCTGCGGCCGCACTCAATCGCAAAATGGCTTGCAAGAGTGGCATCTGCCCTCCGTTGTCCTCCAAGGCACTGCATTCGCGGACCCATCGTTGGACGGTTCCCTGTTTGGGATACTGCTGAAAATCTTGGCATGCCCGAAGGGCCGCCAAGGCATCGGACCATTGGTGATGTTGCAACGCATGGGTCACCTTGTGACGATAGTCCACGCCCTTGTCGTAACTCTGCAATTGTTCCAACACCAACGGATGCAACGTCCGTCGCAATTCTTTGAATCGTTTCCCGTGAAACATTGTCGAATCGGAAGAGGAGGACACCAACGTTTCCAAGGTTCGAATGGTAGTGGCCAAGTCCGCGTCGGAAATTTCATCACTAGTGGTGTCAGTTTTGGCAGGGGTCGACTGGCTCGGTATCACCGGTTTGATGGGCTCTACTCCTTGGTTTCGAGCTTTCACGGCATGAAACAACGCATGGTTCGTCCTCTTGCGTTTCTTGTTGTTCTTGCCCATCTTGATTTTTGCTTCTCCTACGATACAAGTCCGAATATAAAATGGACGTCCAGACACCTCCCAACAAGGTTGAACAAGAAAAGGAGAGCTGAAATGAGTGGATGCCACAATGCCAAGCGCCGGGCCACAGAGAACCCGATCAATTCGAGAAATCACTCGAATTATTTCGAATGTTTTACTCGAATAGATCTTCTGGGAACTATTTGGGGTTTTTCTCCAAACGCAACATGCCCAAGCTCCCACCGATAACCAGTGAGTTTGTCTTTCGCTGTGTCCGTCGTAACTCAGAGCCGGAAACGAGTGGGAGCGACGGGGCTTGTGCTATTGCAGTGAAGTATGGGTCTGCTAACCCAGTCAACCTACCGTACGATAATGCAGTGACCGCAATCATCATCTCACAACATTGAAAACCAATAACTCAAAACCAACCAACAGCCATTACTACAATGAAGACCAGCCTCAGTTTAGCTACACTAACAGTACTTTTGGGATGCTCCACTGCAGTTGGCCATGGGCTTCGTCATGGCGCAAGCTCGCAGCGCAAATTGGACCAGAATTTCCCTTTCACCCGCCGTGTCCCTGGGAGCCAGTGCCCATGCTTTACTTTTGAAGATCTTCAATCCAGCTTTGGAGGAGTCCCTGTAGATGTCTGCAGTGCTCCTTTTGCTGCCCAAACCGGATTTCCCTGGGGGGGGCTCATTGCGGAAAGCAGCAGTCAACGTGACTTGAGAGCTTGTGCCGGCAGGTTTTGCACTGGTAGCACCAACACTTGCATCTACCGTGATGCTAGCCGTGGCATTGAAGAGTCCAGGGACGGCATTTCTGATACGGAAGAGGCTGAATGCATTTTGAACTTGCAATCATTCTGTTCTGGCTTTCAAACACTCAAGACAGACCCTCCTACTCAGGCACCAGAAACCCCCAGTCCAACGACCAAAGCACCAACTCAGGCACCAGAAACTCCCAACCCCACAACCAACCCTCCTACTCGGGCACCAGAAACTCCCAGCCCAACGACCAAACCACCAACTCAGGCACCCCAGACTCCCAGCCCAACGACCAAGACACCATCTCAAGCACCAGAAACTCCCAATCCTACAACCAACCCTCCTACTCAGGCACCAGAAACTCCCAGCCCAACAACCAATCCTCCTACTAGTCAGTCATCGGCAACGACCCCTGCGCCCAGCGCTGCTACCCTGGAACCTAGCACCCCTCTCATTTCACGAGAGGACCTGACATCTTCACAGCTTGGCACTGAGCAACTGGACTTGTTGGAGATTGTCTACTTGGCCTTTGGTGCAGGCAACTGTGGTGAAGTCGTGACCAGCAACCCACCATTCCTTCGCAGTTTCCTATGTACCAAAGGGGCGCAGTACAAGGCACTCATCCAAACTACTGGAAATGTGCAACTGGGCATTGAGGTTGCATCCTTGAATCCAGAAATGACTGTTCATCAAAGCCTTTGCTCACGTGATCCTGCAATAGGGTTGAGCTTCGCAGAATGCAACACTCGGTTGGAATCCTTTTTCTCCACTGGATTCCAGCCAACATCTGGACCTTCTAGCTCTTCCACTCTCACTGAGCAACCATCCACTCAGGATCCTGTCACAGGAACCTCAGCTTCTCTGGCCCCTGCTACAGCTGATCCGTCTTCTCAAGGCCCCATAACAGAAACTCCATCCAACCCGGTCGATCCATCTTCTGGGGCTGTTGCACCAACAAGCCATGTGTTCACCATGACCAATGCCAAAACAATGAACGAGGTTCTAATGTTCAGCCGTGACGACCAAAATGGCACCATCCACTTCATTAGGTCTTTCCCCACTGGTGGCAAAGGAGGTGCTGCACAGGAAGGTCCCAATGATCCTCTTGCTTCTCAAGATTCCTTGATCGTGACCACCAATGATGAGTGCATTTTGGCAGTCAATGCTGGATCTGATTCTGTGACAAGCTTTGCTGTGAAACCAAATGAGCTTGTTGCGGCAGGAGTCTACAACACGAGTGGAGCCTTCCCGTTGAGTGTCGCTGAAAACGCCGATCTTGTGTACGTCTTGAATGCTGGCGGTGATGGGAGCATCACTGGCTTCATCAAAGACCATAGCTGCACTTTGACACCCGTTGCAGGGTCCACAGTATCCCTCAACATCACCGATGGCCAGAATCCACCCTTCTTCCTGGTAGCCCCAGCTCAAATTGGCTTTACACCAGATGGTTCGCATCTTGTTGTGTTGATAAAGGGTACCACTGAAGGAAGCATCTTGCTGTACCCCATTGACTACACAACTGGTCTTTTGGGAGAACCCACGCGAACTCGATCTGTTGGTTTCACTCCCTTTGCCTTTGAGTTTGATGATCAAGGCAACTTGCTTGTGACTGAAGCTTTTGGTACTGCCGCCAGAGTCCCAGCAGTCCAAGGCCCAACTCTCAATGCTGGAGGGGTCAGCTCTTATGAGATCAACTCTGCAACTGGTGAATTGACAAACATTACCTCATCAGAGGGAACTCTTCAAACTGCCACCTGTTGGATCAGGCGCCATGCTGAAAGTGGTTGCGCTTACACCACTAACAATGGAAATGCCAATTCCCTTTCAAGCTTGAGAGTTGATGCTTATTCTGGAGAAGTCGGTTTGGTGCAACCTGTGGCAGCCATTCTGGATGCACCCCTTGATATGTCTATCGTGGATGAATTCCTTTATGTGCTTAGCACTGGCCACCGTTCAGATGGTCAACCCAGCATTCACATCTTTGAGATCACACCTTCTTCCTGTGATATTGATCTGGTAGAGATTGTTACTGATAACATCCCTCATGAGAATGTAACAGTTTTCGGAGTTGTTGGCATGGCTGCAACTATGATGTAATCAATACCGAGGCACAACCATTTTTAATAAGACAACTTGATATACTTTCCTATTCACGTCTCTTCCAGTCGGCAAGCTGTTTCTATGATAGCTCTGATCATAAAATAATTGTTCCTCATACTGCTTAGTCTGTGCCTTGAATGTGTCCACGAAAGCGGCGCAACCAGCTTCGCAGGATGGGTACCGGTACATCAACAAAATACCAGAGTGGGAGTATTGTTGTCGGTAGGGCAACCTTTGGCATCGTACCGGAGCATGAAACCCCGAGGGCTAGCCGGTAACCGGGCGGCAGTTGAATAGAACGAAGCTGGTTGACACCAACCACTCAGAAGAAGGCAAAGGTATAACTCTGTATTCCACCTTCGAGACGGTTTTTAAGCATTTCCAGAGCTCCTAACCATTATCGAAGATATTGCCCGCCTCGCACTCAGCGCAGAGTGGCCCTTTGGGGTCTGCCAGAAGATCGGGAGGTGCCTCTGATTCGCAGCTGCTCATAGAAAACATTTCCGTGACATTGGCTTCTGCGTTTATTTTCCAACCGCACAAATTTTGATTGAACTCGAACGCAGACGAAAACATATTAAAAAAGTCCATGCCACTTGACACATCCCAGCCACTAATGTCGGAGTTGAACGCTGTGGCCCCATCAAACTGGCAAACGAGATCCGACCACAAGAATCCGCGAAGACAAGATCAAAGTGAGGTTCTGTCGAGCCACATGACGCGTCCACAGGACCTGCTGGCTGCGTACCGTGAGACTAAAGTCGGTCACTCTCTGCACATCCCAGCTACTCAAATCTTGATTGAAGGCGGGATTCCCAGCAAAAAGCTTTCGTTGGAAAGAGTTGTAGCGTGTTAGGTCGCTACTCTTGATCCGCCTAACCGCCCCTCCCCCCGGGGTGGAACTCACCACGTTGAAGCTGTCAGCAGAAGATACATCCCATTGAGAGATATCAGAATTGAACGTCTGTAGGAAAACGGGAAACATGAGTGCCACCCCCGGCTGCATGAACGACCTAGCAGACTGTCACTCGGTGAACCACTTACGCCACCGGCGAAGGCTGACGCCATAAAGAATACATTAGAGGTCTTCCACGTCGATACATCCCCGACAAATGCAAAATTGTCTGCGAAGATTTGGGTCATCCATTTGACCTTGCTCACATCCCAGCTGCTTAGGTCGTCTGTGAAGGAGCTAGTGTTCCAAAACAAACCCGACATGCTTGTTACTCGCTTTGGAGGTGCGGAGTGAGACGCTAGCAAAGTCGTGGCGCAAGCACGTACAGGAACTACTTACTGCAACATGCCAGCTAGAGAGCGATCCGGTGTATTCACCATTCCAAAACATGTAGTCCATCTCGCGCACACTCTAAGCCCATAGTTCCGGTTAGACACAAAAAGTTTCAAAATCACATGGCAAAGACCGATCGAATCTCTTACCGATACGTCCTTTTAGCAGCAGACAAAAGGAACAAGGCTGAGATGGCACAACAGATTTTTATGAGTGGTGAAGAAGCCAGACGTCGACCTACCCAGGCGTTGATGTCGTGTGTTAGTCTTCTGTTCAGGAACAACGCGGTAAAGTTGTTCACATTTGCTTTGAAACACCAGTTTTCAATCGGCCCATACGAGTTGTAGATGTCGCCGCTGGTGTCTGCGTAGTCGGAATCTAGCGCAATGTCCAAATCATCTTTCGTGCCAAAACATTCGTAACTTGTTTCTTGGGGTGAATCATTGGACAGCGATGGAATCGGAGCAACTGGGCCCGCGCTTGGTGGCGAACTAACTGATGGCATGGAATCCATCGATGAAGCAACACAGGGGGGACATGTACATCCGCACAAAATATCTGAGCATCCAACTTTAAGAGACGGAATGCCACATAGGGAGGCGGGAATGGTTCCATAAAGGCCATCATTTTGCAACAGGTTGACTTCAACTGGGTCACGGAGGTTGCCAATTTCTCGTGGTACAGCACCCGTCAACTGGTTGGCACTGACGTCAAGGAATGACAGTGAACTTTGTAGCCCAATCTCCGTCGGAATGGTAGATGAAAATGCATTCCGAGCAAGATACAAAGCCCCCAAAATGGGTTGTTGAGACTCCCAAACAGGCACTCTCCCACTGAGCTGATTATCCTCCAAGTGCATCTGTTCAAGAGATGATAGCAAGCTAATCTCCTGTGGAATAGTGCCAACCAGACCATTCTCAATTAGAACCATGATGACATATGACGATGATTCATCGCATACTTCAGCTGGCCAGTAGCCAACTGATTTTGAACCCATCCACCAGGTACACTCGTTGTCGGAAGAGAGCCAACCACCCCTGTGATCCCAGCTTTCACCACCCGCACTATAGAACAGGGTTGCAAGAGCAAAGCGCTGGAGCAAGCGATCAGCGTCATAAATTCCTGCAATGTCGAAATCATCCTTCAGCCATTCATATGCCTTTGATTGAGGAGATGCAGTGTTCTGCAGGGCATCTCTTGTGTACTGTGGGAGCTCTAGGGAATCCACCGAAGCGATCGGTGCACTGGCTGGTTCACTGGCTGGCTCCATTGGCACTGATGGGGTGCAGGGACAGTCACACCCGCACAACTTGCTTGAGCAATCAAACAAGACTACGTTGCACGCTTCTTCAGGGATCGTCCCAGAAAGATCAGCATTCTCTCCAAGGATGACTTCAAGCAGATTGCTGAGCTCTGCAATTTCCAATGGCGGTTGTCCTGAAAGTTTGTTGGAAGAAAGGTCCAGATGTTGCAGTGACGTCAGATGTCTGACTTCTGAAGGGATTGTAGATGCCAATTGATTCCCAGACAGATACATCGTCTGCAAGAATGGCAGGCTAGATTGAGACTCCCATATAGGCAATGGACCGGTGAGCTGATTCCCAGACAAGTAAATGTGCTCCAGAGATGACAGCAAGCTAACTTCTTGCGGCACTGTTCCAACAAGTCCATTTTCAGTAAGACCCAGCATTTTGAAGGATCGTGACTGATCACAAACTTCTTCTGGGATCCACCGATCATTCATCACGCCCGCACTACCCATCCACCAAGAACATTCATTTACTTGGTGTGACATCCAGCCATCGTTTTCCCTCCAGTTTTCACCACCTGTGCTGTAAAAGAGAGTAGCGAGAACAAATCGCTGAAGCAGTTCTTCAGCGCCATACGGTACAGCATTGTAATCCTCCTTGACCCATTCATGGGCACGAAACTGAGGGGAGGATCTATTCTGCAGAGCATCTCTTGTGTATTGTGGCAGAGCCAGAAAATCGGCAAAATCCCAGTCAAAGCTCAAGGATGATTCTACCTCGGTCGGCGATTGTGTCTCGGTCGGTGATTCTGTTTCCGAGTTACAAAATTCGCATTGGCAACCGCACAAATCATTGGAGCACTCGAAATGAAGGTTCTCAATGCTGCACAGGGACGAAGGCATGGTCCCGGTCAGTTCTGGATTTGTAGAGACGGAAAAGAATTTCAGGTCGCTTAGATTTTCCAACTCTGGTGGAATGCTGCCAAGAAGGAAATTCAGTTGTAAATCAATGGATTGTAGGGATGTCAACAGACCAATTTCTGTGGGTATGGTAGAGTAAAACCTGTTTCTTGCCAAACGATATTCTATCATGGTCGCGGGAACTCGTGTCCTCAGCGTGGTGTCTCCGGACTGGGAATCCCAAACAGGCAACTCCCCACTGAGTGCATTCCCGGACAGGTCAAAGAACTCCAAAGAAGAGAGCAACCCCACTTCTGGAGGCAGGGACCCAGCGAGTTCATTTTGCTCCAGAACGAGGTGCTTCAAGTTGGATGAATCGTCGCATGTCTTTTGCAACCTTGACGCGGGCTGCCCCATCCACCACGAACACTCACTTTCAGAGTGCGAAAGCCAACCATCCTTTGCATTCCAATTGTCGCCTTGCGTCCCGTAATACAAGGTGGCAAGCGCAAAGCGTTGAAGAAGGCGTTCTTTTCCGTAGGTTGCAGCGTCCTCCCTCAGCCAATCATACGCTTGTGCTTGGGGGGATGACGGATTCGTGAGAGCATTGCGTGTGTATTCGGGCAGATTTAGACCCTCCAAGACATCCAAAATTGCGCTTGGTGCGCTGGAACTCTGAGCCGTTGGGGGAGAGGAGGGACTGCTGGTGTCTGCTGTTGGAGGAGTTGTGGTGTCATTTCTTGGAAACACAGTTGCTGTGGAAGGGTCCTTTGGCGGATCCGATGGCACCGCAATGAATGGACTTTGTGGGGGGCCGTCTCTGTCAACGGAGGCTGATGAACAATTGCCCGTACCACATACGACACCCACGGTGATACACCCTGCGACAATGAGGAGGGCCAACAGACCACATCCTAGAACTCGTTTGCTCTTTAGCAGATTTTCCAGGGAACTGCTGGCCGGTTGGGCAGCCACTATCAACGGGGCCATGTCGGCAGAATCTCGGGAAGGTTCTCTTCGAAGACTGTCATCTTCCACCAGAGTGGCCTGGACGAGGTAGTCTCCACCCGGTGGATTGTCTTCGTCGTCGTCCTCCATCATGGAGGAATCTTCGTCGTCCCACGACGCTTCGTCTTCCTCCATAAAATCTAGTGTGGAATTACTGTGTTCGGTGTGAAGTGTGTTGCTTCTGCCACGATTAATGATGGAAGGTCGAATGGCAACGTTTCGTGTGGTGTGTCCACCAGGTGCTTCGGAATAGGCACCAGGTCGCCCCGATTCGTCTTCCTCCTCGTCATACTCAGCTTCATCTTCATCGTCAAACTCATCCTCATCCTCATCCAATAAGTCGTCGTCTTCAAAACGGTCCACTTCATCCCCACTCTGCTCGGAATCAGCAGAACCTCGCAGATTGTTTGACTCACTGTCCGCGACGGTGGTAGCAGGACCGGTCTGTCTGTCTACAGACTTGGACGTCGCAACACCAACACCTACAGCACCTGGATTTGTTGCCTTTTGGGTTTGTTTCTTGTAGGCAACCTTTTCCTTGGATGCTGGCAGAGGAACAATCTTGTCCGCTGCTGACAGATTGTCCGATTCGTTGTCTGGCACCGATGGATAAAGCCTCCGCTTTCCAATGGGTTTGTTGTTGTTGAGGTCTGTCTTGGTTCTGGCAGCACCCACAACAGCGTTATTTGTTGTGGGCCTTACAGCTCGCGGTTCCTTCTTCAGCGCCGCATCTCGTTGTGAGGGGTACAGAGGCACCAGATCCTCTGCTGCAACTAGATTGCCCTTGTCATTTTCTGGAATTATTGTGGGATACAGAGGGCCCGTTGTTTTTTTGGGAGCAGCTGATTTCTTGTTGGTTTCCCCCTTGGCTGCATCGAATTGCCTCGTCTTGGCCTGCAGTTTTTCGTCCCGATCATTTCTGCTGCTTGATGGTGCATCTTTGCTGCTGCTGTTTTGCGCTTGTGCAATGGCGTACAACACTTCGGCATCCAGATCCCCGCTATCGTCGGAATCTCTACGAGTGCGACGACTATTCCTCGATAGAGTCCTTTTGGGCGGTCGTTGTGGGGGATCGGTCCGTGTTCGATTCAAAGGTCGAATGCGCCGTTGTTGTCGTTCGCCATTGCGGGGTGCAATACTCGTAGTACTACTTCTAGTAGCTGTACTGGTTGAAGTTCTCACGGAGGGTCTACCACTGGTGGTCGGTCTTCGTCGTCGTCTTGCCGTTGTGGATGTCCTCATGAGTTCGGCTTCGCGGGCCGTCACGGGTGTCGAGCGTGTCTTGCGAGGAGGTCGTCTTCGAGTGGTTGTTTCTCCTGGTGCCATGGGCGTCTGGCCTGTCTTGGCGGCCGCCTTGATTTCCTCATCGGTGCTCCCCCGTTGATGTTCTCGAATCAACTCCAACACATCCCCTGTTGTGCTGCCATCACTGGTATTGGTGCCTCGACGTGGCCTCTTCTTCTTCTTGTCGTCCGTGTCTTGGATTTTGCCCATTGTTGGCTATTGTATATGTGTTGTTTGACCCTTCCAGAATACTAGTACTCGGTCTTTGGGTTTGAGGAGAGGTTACCGTTGCTGGCTGGTAGACTAGTCTTGCTGTACGGTACCGGTACAAGAGGCTGAGCTTTCTTTTCACTTCTTGGAACCTTTGCGGAATGCAGAGAAAGAGAAGAAGATGGAACTGTGAATAGGAGCTGGTGTTCGAAAGGCTTTGCTGGTTTGTTCCAAGTCATCCGTCTGACAAACTAGTGTGGTTCACCCCTGTTCTGAAGATTACCGTACCTGTACCATTCATCAGCGCTACCAGGTACCAGGTGCGGTACCGTTCCCTACGGTACCGGTACTATCCCAAGAAGTCAAATCTCTATAGATCTAGCTATTATAGCTGGCTGCTACTCATAGCTACTGGAACATGGGATTCTAGGGAAAAGCTGGAAAGAACACCTGGACCCTGAGACGTGGTTCACCTTTTTTTCTAAAGAACAGTGACAGGGTTGACATACCACAGCTCATGCCACCAAGCAAGTGAGAAATACCAGTGGACTACCGGTACCGGTAGTGTACCCTACTGGTAGCTACAACAATTGTAGTACTTCAAGGCACTCTGGTACGGTAGTCTACAGTGCAACTAAAGATTTTTGGGCTTTGCGGAAGAGGTGCTCCCAAGGTAGATCATATAAAACCAAGGTATCAACATGTCTGGCAGGATGCTCCGCATACGTTGATCTGCTGCTACCGGTACCGGTACCGGTACCGGTACCGGTACCGCAGTACAAGTCTATCTACATGTACATGTATTTATTAATAATTAAAAAGTAACTCCTCCATGCTTGGGATCTGCCGCTCAGTTGAAAGGTAAGCTCAAAATCTAATGAACAAGGTTTGCGTATGTTCATATAGATTCTCTGAAATGACCGTCCTTCATTTAGAAATCCAAGCCACCGCTTCTGACGCAAATCAGTTCATCAACTGCCCCACACCTCTCACCTCGCTTCCTTTACTTGTGTTGTTTCCTTCTCATAGTGTACGTATCTGGTAGCATCCCAATCTGAACAAGGAAGACAATCAGTGCAAGCAACCATGGAAGACCAGTTTCGTCCCGATGGGGTAATGGAGAAGGATGCTCCTCTCCAGCCTCCCGCAACAACCCCGGGGATTCAGCATATGGGTGGCGATGCTGACCCCATCCCCGATCCCCTGCAGCCGTTGGAAATTGAGGATGGCAGGGAAGATGACACCAACATGCCCAGTGCCAGTCCCGTTGATGAGAATCAGGCAAAGCAGCATGCGGTCCCTGTGGAACAGTCCAAGACAACGGAAGGTTCTGGCAGCAAGTTGCCGCTCATTTATATCATCGTGGCCTTGCTTGTCGTGATTGGAATCATTGTGGCAGGAGTCTGTGGCAGTGGCAACTGCAGCAGTAAGGGCTCCTCTTCAGAGGAACAGGAACTCAGCCCCAGAGATATGGAAGGCATGGAAATCAAAGCCCAGCTGGAAAAGGTTTTAGGAACCACTTACTTTGATGGTTCCACAGACAGCACGGAACCGCATCAAAAAGCACTCAACTGGATCATCCATCAAGATCCCCGCCAACTGCCTCCGGATTCCAACCATCTACTCCAACGATTTATTTTGACACAGTTTTACTACAGTACATCACAAGCCAGCCCTTGGAAATTCTGTGGCGCTGCCACTGGTGCACAAACAGACGAATTCTACTTTCAATTTCTGGGACGTGAGTCACTCACTGAGCGATGGTTGTCGGGAGTTCCTGAATGCCGGTGGGCTGGATGCGATTGTTCTGGAGATACAGAAAATATTACTGGAATTCATATCTGTGAGTGTCAATCATTCACAAACTGTGCTTCTGGCTATGGTACCAATGCTCTCACCAAATTTCGGCTGTATCATTTTGCTGCCAATGGGTTGGTTTGTACAGGGGACAATAGTTTCACTGGATCACTTCCAAGTGAGCTGGGGTTATTGTCACATGCAACCTACTTGACTTTACGAGCACAAAACTTTACTGGCACAATCCCTCCATCTATTTACAAAATGACAGCTCTTACCAGTTTGGGGCTTTCAAATAGCAATTTTACAGGAACCATCAATTCTGCTGTCTTCTCCATGCCATCATTGAGTATACTCCATTTTCAGGACAACCAAATGACAGGCACCATCCCGACTGAAGTTGGGCTATTTCAAGGTATGTGCACGTTGCGTTATCTTGACAATGCCTCTTGACCCGGATTCCTTGCTTATCATCGGAACCTGTTGCCCTTTTCATTTCAAAGGAAAGTTGCTCTTCATTTCCAAAAATTATTTTACAGGAACGATTCCTTCGGAATTATTTTCCGCCAAAAATGCGAGGGATATTCGGCTTGGAGATAATAAGGTAGGTGGTCCTGTTCTGTTGTTTTCAACCTCCAATGACTTGACCACGTCCTCATATGCATTTGGGTGGCTAGCTCTCTGGAACCATTCCCACAGAAGTTGGGCTTTTAGCCTGGCAAGTCGAAGAAGACGATCTTGACACGGAGGCGGACAATGATATTGAAATCGGTCCTGCATTGTATTTTGCGGGCAATAATGAATTGTCAGGTACAATTCCATCAGAGTTGGGGCTGGTGAACAGGCTACATGAATTCAATATCGGATTTACGAGCATTGAAGGCACCATTCCTGAAGAGCTATTCTTGGATTGCCTCTATTTGAAGTTCCTCCTTGTCGAAAATTGTAACTTGGCGGGTACATTGAGCACCAACTTTGGATTGCTCACGAACCTCCATCATTTGAAGTTGGCCAACAACAACTTTACAGGTAGCATCCCCATGGAGTTTGAAGCCCTGATAGGGGTGGAAGACTTCACAATCAATGGAAATCCTGAACTCAGAGGGAGCATTCCTGATGACATGTGCTTTGAAAACGTTTTGAATGCTCGAGGACTTGAGTTTGTAGCGGACTGTGCGCCTACCACAATCACGGGAAGTGATGGTGCAACCAGCATAGGAGAACCATTTGTGTCTTGTCCCGAAGGATGTTGCACTACATGCTGTGATGGGGGGACTGGGATCTGCATGGAACAGTAGCTCTCTGGAAATGTTACTACCACAATCATTCCTGTGAGGCAGTAGTTTGCCCAGGCCCATAATATGGCAAACAAATACAAACGATTTGTCAACGGCTTCTTGCAATCCATGTGTGTTGCTACTGAACCCTGATTTTGCCAGGTACACCAACGTGCAGGTGGCAACTTGGTGTCGTTGTTTCTGTCTAACTGATACATAAGTACTGCATACCATTACTATGAACCGGCTACATAGCTTTGTAGATTTGTCTTCGGCAAAATTCTTGCCAACGGCTAGGCCTTTTCAGGATGGCTAGTCGCTAGCAACTAGTCGGTTGTTGCTGGCATGATTAATCATAATCGTCATATCTTTCTTCCAATATTTCATCGTCACCATCTCTCCAGTACAGGTACAACAGAACCATGGTAACGTCGGACAAAGGGTGCCATACCAACCCATGGATTTGCCAAAAACTTTCCGGGTCACACATGACCCGTCCAGTACGGGAGCCCCACCAAAAGAAGGTAGCCACTAGCATGACAGCGATGGCCAGCATCCAAGTAGTCACCGACCTGCACGTCCCCCCCAAGAAGACACCTTTGGCGGCGAGAATGTAGAGTTCCATAAAACAGTAGGTGAGCATCAGTACATACACCGCCAGCAGGGACCCAAAAATAATTTGAGCACAGCTAATGACGACAATGGTTCCAAAGTATCCAAGCCAAAACACTTGATCGGAATGATGGACTCTCCGGATCGTATACCAAGGGATGAAGGCAAAAAAGAAATTCGAGCTGACGCCGTCCACGTAGGTGCCCCATCGCGTTAGGCTCCCATGGAAGAACATCTTGCCAAGGCCATTAAATACTGTCGTCAAGACATACCAATCTGCAATGAGATTGTCTGACAACATGACATTGTTGAGTTTTGCGACCGTCGCACATGTCACTGTAGTCCCTTCCTCCCTGAAACTCGTTGCTGTGGACGTAACGGTCAAATCAATTTCGGTAGCTTCATCTCCACCAACACTCGTAGTCCCTTCGTTTCTCGGTTCTTCGCCATCCTCGTCTTGCTCTGTTGTGGATTCGGGGAAGTCTTTGCCAAAGAGCTGTTTCCGGTCTTGACTCATTCTCCACGCCACAAAGCTGGAAGGGATAATGACAAAGAGATTGAACCATGTATTGACCGGTTGACGTACTCCAGGCTTGCCTTCTTCCACATCTTCAAGATCGAAAGCTTCGCAGTAGCATCCATCGTGCGGTTCTTCGTAGATGCAGCCAATGGGACCGCCAGGCCAACCAATGAGCACAAAGAGCAAGAAGACCGAGAGCAGTAACACGTATGTGCAACCACAGACCCAGTAGGGTCGCAATATGATATGATGAGGATCATCCATAAAGGATGTCCATGATGACAAAATGCCCATGGTGCGTAACTATTACTGTCTCCTATTTGAAATTATTGCAAAACGAATAATGACGGGAGCGAAGATTACGGTTTTGCGAAACAATCACGCATTCAAATAGATTTTGGGCCAAGAGATGCTACGCTTCCCAAAACATGTTTGTTTCTTTGTTGAGTTGAACCGAATCGAATCGTTTTCTGCGCTTTACCCGAATGGAGACTGACGGTTTCGCCTTACCATGGTGGTATCTTTTTACATGTGAAAGATCGGACCAAACAAGGATAGGGAAGAATTATTCGTGGGTTTGAGGCCAAATTGTGCTCTGCCTTGACTGGGATGCACCTCCCCCGGTGTGCGGGAGTTTCCGGGAAAAATCTGCACTCTTTTCCGACTTAGTTAGAGGGTTCCTGCGGGTACTAGCTAGTAGACTTCAGGAGCTGGTAAGCGAACGTGACCTCCATTGACAAGTTGACAATAAGTTTGCATGAAGAGAACACATGTCCATGTGCTGCTTCACGCGTGACAAGTTCACGCTTTCTTGGCCCGTACTGGTATTTTAAAATAACTCAATCCTGAAATCCTGTGTTGGCCAAATGGCATTCCTGGCAGACTGTCAGACACAAAATAAGTATCTTTTTGGGGATCTAGGAGATAACGAAACTTAACCCATACAATGCCACCATCGATTTCTTCGCACCTCTTCTCTGGACGTACCGGTACCCATGGTACTGTACCTGGTTCGGTTGGATGGCAAGCACAAAACTGCCTCCAGGTAGAATCACTCAAAAGCAGCCACATTGGGCAGCAAACCCTGAATTTTGTGAGAAGAGTTCTAGTAACATGCAAAAGGTGGCAGGAGATAGAGGTAAGGAACAAGCCCATCGTACCGGTAGAAGAGCTCCCTATGCAAAATGCATGATTTCATCTTTGATGAGCGTTTCTTTGAGCTGTGCGAGACACACAGCAGCACACCAGCAAGACTTTGCTGGCTTGGAAACAGAAAGATCCAATTACCAAAAGTAGACTAGAATCTGTAATCATGCGGATTGGTGTAAGTCCGTGTGGCAGTCGGCAACCAACAGTTAGTTTGGCAACTGGTGGCCAGTAGACTAACTAGTGGTGGTATCTGGTGTTATCAGATGAGGTCCCTCAAGTTAAATCTAGCTTTGGAAACCAGTAAAACGTCAGGGTGACGATGAAACATTGCAACAGAGTAGCATGTTTTCTGAGTAGAAGAGTTTGGACGAATATGATTGGAGGTACCGGTACGAGTATGGATTAACAGTGCTTGTCAATTACTTTTTGGTATCCATGGCCACATGGACGCTTTGTCAACTCACAGAAATCTTGGGGAAGGCAGCTCTTTCTTAATGCTTTCTCCTTACGACGAAGGCTTCCGGTTGTGGAATACGATCGAAGGTGTCGATGGTCAACTGAAAGAGCCATTATTTATTGTGTCGCTTCTTTCCACGACACAGAAACAAAGTTGGGTGCAAAGTGAGAATTAAATAAGTGAGGAAGGACAGTTGAAGTTTATCGACCACTAAGTAGAAGGCCTTGGGGACTAAAAAATCAGCTCAGCACTTGCTCAGAAGAATGTTCAAATTCGGGTATCATACCAGTTACCAGGTACCAGGGACTGGTACCTAGCTACCGGTAGCTAGAAAACTTTCCTTGGATGGTTGTGATAGCTGTCGTGATACCCTTGACTTACCATTTCCATTCCTTGCAAGTCACCTGCTCTACTAGCTAGTTATTAATAGCTACTCCAGATCTCCGTGTAGGATGTTTTCTTGCTATACTTGTAGCTCCAGCAAATCAACGAGGACATACGACTGTACTTTTGCTTGCAGACTTCTTGTTGTCCCTAGCGTAGAAGTCAAATAATAATGTTCATTCAGAACCGTGCTTTCTTTCAGACTTGTTTCTCTCTTACGCAAATATTATGATATCTCAGTAGACTATAGAAGAGTTCTCACTTTTACTTGTAGCTCGACAAGGACATCCTCACAAACAAACAATCCTCACAAGCAATAATTTTCTTTCAGTGGAGTTCTCTGTTCTACCGTACTGGGCAAATGAGGAGGGATAATAAAGATCAACTATTAATAACAAACAATTCATTTGCCTGAAATGCAAAATTTCAGCAGAGCTTTGAGATTCACAGGTACTGTACTTGTAGTATTTCTTACTAGCTAGCTAGACTAGCTAGCTAGCTGCTGGATAGTAGCACTTTGTGTTGTGTCCTCTATGGAAGGAGGATGAATCAGGTTGCATTTCCCTTTCGTTCTGAATAGTATCTTAATATCAGGGCTTAGATACTGTTATTTACGCTTTCCAGTGCGTGCCGAAACATGGGGCTGAGAAGGGTAGCACGTTATCGTTAGCACGTCAACCCAAATCCAAGAGCATCCGATGCTAGGCGCTGCAGGTTTTGATCCTTCATCGCTACTAGCTAGCTAGGTAAGGAGCGCCACGTTTCCAACATTTCGAGCCAGTAGTCAAAGTGCACCAGGCAGCAGGCACCATCCACTCAGACTTGGTAGCCTATAGCGTTTGTACATGTACGCTTCTTTACTTTTTGGGATAGTAGTAGCCTCGCTACCCCACCAAGAGCGTTGTTCCTTCCTTCCTTCCATCCACCCATTAAGAGCTAGTGAGTGAGTTGTCGCATAGTACGGGTAGCTCCCGGTAGCCGCAGCAATCAAACAAACCAATAACCATGAGCAACTTGACGGGAGCCTTGATGGGCGACGACAACAACAACTTGGAGATGCATCCTCTGAACATTCCGTCCATTCGTCTGTGGGAATTGGACGAGAATTCGACGCACTACGATCGCATGGTTGCTGCTCCCTCCGATGCCGAGATTATGCAATTCTGGAAAGGCTGGGCCACCATTTTGATCTTGACCATTGTGGTGACGACCGGCACACTGCTGCCGCTGATCTTTAGTCGTTCCATTCGCCACAATACCTTCAACTTTTATCTCATTTTTCTATTGATTCCCGACATGATTTGGGCGTGGCTCTGCGAAAGCACGTGTCTCTCCAATGTCCTGGCGGGGCAGTTTACATCGGCGACAATGTGCCAATGGCAATCCTTTTACGGTGTTTTTGCCATTGCCGCCAATTCCTGGATGAATCTGGTCGTTGCCCAACAACTATTTCGGATGCTCACATTGGGACAACGCTTTCGACGCTATCAACCACCGTCGGGGCGACTCATTCTCACGCAAGCATGCGCCGTCTATATCTACGCCGGGCTCTTGGCCGCAATGGCACTCTTTGATGCTCCCTGGTGGCCGCACAAGACCCGACTTGCCATGGGAGCCTTTTGCATCCCCATGGATTACGATACTACCAGTACCGTCGTCTTTTACGTCCTCTTTTTCCCCTTGCTATTTGGGATACCACTGCTCTACGTGTGTTGGGTCGCCTTTCAGATTTGGTATCAAAACTTATTGCCAGCGGCAGGACGACGACGCATCTTGGCCATTTACTTTTTCCGACTTTTTGCCGTCTTTGTCGTCATGTGGTTGCCGGCATTGATTCTCATGTTTGTCACATCGCCCTTTATGGATCCGTGGTTCCAGTTTGCCGGAGGAGCGTGGAGTCACATGCAAGGCGTCGTGTCGGCCGTGGTGAGTTGGTGGAAACCCGATATCGGTCAAGCCGTCTACGGATTCTGGACGTGTCAACATTGGAGAACGCAGAAGAATGCAAGTAATGACAACAAAGATGGGGCCAATAGTCAACAACAACAACAACAACAGGACACTGATGATGACGATACTTCCGTCGTGACGGTAGGATTTGGTGCCTGGACCTTTGTGTCATGGAACATTTTGGGAAGCCTTCGGAATAGCACCAGCACGGCCTTTAATATCGACGACGAAGACGATGGTATCGAATCGGAAATCAAACGCATTAGTGCCATCAAGATTGAATGGGATGCCGAAATGATGTTGGGAAACGACTTTAGTAGTAGTGCAGGACACGACGATCCACAACAACAACAGCAGCAGCAAGAGTCGCAAAGGAACGTTTACCCAGTTCCCACAAACAGTCAAATGTTCCGTTCCATCACCAGCAGGGTAAACGATGACAATGATGATGATGACGATGATTCCTATCAAGTGCCACTGGGATGGTCCACGAATGGCCCTGTAGTAGACGATGAACACTTAGCCACAGCGGCGCCACAAGGCCAGCACGATGACGATAAGGAACGGTACCACGACCAACACGACATTGAATCTGGACGACGACAACGAACGGACACTCCATCCCAACTCAACAAACAATCGCCTGGGGAGAACGGCCCCGTGGGTCATACCCAACAGCTCGACAAAAAAGAACGAACACCCAAGCAGAACGCTCCAGTGGATGCCCAACTCAACAAAGCATCGCCGGTGGAGAATCCTAAGAACCAAGACGGTTGTGAGAAGCAGCAGCAGCCAACAACGAGCAAAGACAACAATACACCTTTCATCAATCCACCCAATCCCGCAATCCGGGAGAACGAGCTAGATATCAGTGACCTGTCTTTACCACAGCACTCGCAAAGCTCGTACCTCGACATTAGTGGTCTTACACACAAATCACCTCCAAGTTCCCATCTAGATGTCAGCCAACTATCCTTCGAATCGTTTCCGTGAACTTCCATCTCCATCATGACGACTGTGATTCCATTTCATCCCCGACCAAAAGACCATTACGAGGGGCAAACGACAAGCATCATTTTGATTCCACATCTTCCATTCTGATTACGCTTCGACTTCCTTGAAGCAGGGCAACATCGAGTGCTCCCCCCCAGGGCAGAAAACACAATCAGACAGCCGCAATGTACATACAAGCGCTTTGGCGGGGTGTTCTGTCTCTCGCTAGCTAGCGGATCGACGAGATGTTGCGAACTTGTACAAACAGCAACGACGATTTTGAACCCCGTTGGCCGGGTCGTTAATCTCTACCGGTACCACCATGAGTTCTGCCCTGCTGTTCGTTTCACCTCCTCCGTTGGCAATCATCTCATGATGAGAATATAAGATCCGCTGCTACGATGATCTGCATCAACTGGCAATAGCTAGCCACGTTATATTTCCACTGGCAAGGAAAAGTCCTGAAAACCCAGTAAACAGAATATGTATAGGCACATTAAATTTTGAAAGTTTTAGTTCATCCATGTGTCGTGGACATACTATAGAAACCAGCGCACCGTCAAAAAAGAATCCGGGCAACAATCAGAGGTTGGGTCTGTTACAAGGCGGTCTTCGAAATGGTTGACGTGATGAGCGCCATTGTCGCCGCGTCAGAAAGAAGTTCGAAGCAAATCGTGATGTGCGCCTTCAAGCAACTTTCGGACTGTTCCCAGCTCGAAGGGTATAGAAGGTGCCTGACGCTAGATCCGACACTACGATGCAGGAACAACTGATTTGCACTGCTGATCTACCAACAATATTTAATTAAACGGATGAAATTACTTCATGTATTAATAGACACCAGACATATTCCGAACCAGATCCAGTCATTGCGCCCGGGAGTTGTCCTCAGGATCCGGTCCTGACTAGAACTCTAAAAAGTGGCAAAGGTACTGTACGCAACAACCTCACGAGCAAACTGCACATTCTTGTACAACGATTTAGCCGCACAACCACATCCCAATTTCTCCACCGGAATCAGGTAATGCTCATCATGCGCTCAATCCATTCAAGCAAACAGCATCTGTAGCAAGGCGCCCTCCGATCGACAGTGTCACGCAGTGGCAGAATCTCAAAGAAACCCACCACGGGCAAGTGTTACCTCGAGAAGCGACACATTTTTAGCATAACGTAAAGGCTGCCTCATGCTTGTACCGTAGCCCTAAGCTCTCCTTCATTCTGCCAAGCATCCTTGCATTGGCTGCTTCCACATTGGGAACAAGAAATGTTTCTGAAAGATGGCATTCCATTTTGTACCCGACTGTAAACTTATTTCGCAGATTCTGAGGCAGGATTTTCCTTAGAATGGAAGCAAAGATGTTGACCATGGCTCCAGTGTTAAAGAACCTGCATTCCCCGTCAAACGGGTAGTGGGTCAGAAACTCTGAAAAGAATCTGCCAAAAAGTTTGTTGACATCTTTTCTCAAATCCATCTGCTCACATTCACAAGCACAAATGATCCCTTTGCGAATGGATTCAAAATCTGGAAAGAAGAGAATATGGGAGTAGTACATGAAAGTCAACCAATCCTCTTCCATTTTGGGTCTAGTAAACTTCTTTGGTTCAAACTTGCTGAAGTCATGCACAAAGATGTAGGTCCCATCTTGCTCACTGAACCCAAAGAACAATAAATGCTCTGGGAACAGTTTGAAAACCCATTCCATCATCTGAGATCCTTGTTTGTATCGGTTCTCAACCTTGTACTCATGCCGGAAATCCTGCATCATATAGCATCTATTCACAGCATCTTCCACGTCGTCCTTGCAGATAATGGCAAGCTGGGCATACATAAAGTCCGATAAATTGTCAAGATCGGGCATCCCCTCAATCTGTTCCTTGATGGCAAGAGCATTGTCGTGCTCTTCGGGTGTGAGCTTCATTCGATACGGATCATCACGGCTCAGCTTGGTGGAAAGGTCTGCGGGATCTCGAAAGACAGCTTCAGGATCTCCGTTGTTCAATACCGGCACGGGTAAGGGAACCACAGCTTGTGGGACAACCTGATTCATGGCGACGGAAAGGAGGAGCCGATAGGGATGGCTAACGAAAAAGCAGAGGGAAAAAGCGACCTGTTTTGGAACCTTTCGAGGCTGCACCGATTATAGAAATTAGTCTATGACTGACTATGTGATGCTTAAAGACGCAGGAACAACGCGAGGACAACTACCTGTGGTTTTGTTCCTGATGACTGCAGACTGCAGACTTTCAATTGTGAAGGGGATGGGGTGGCGCTGCTGGTTCAGCGAACAAAGGAACGAAAATAATGGGAATTTGAGAATTGGTTGTGGTCAGGAACGGTGACTCGCGTAAGAATTCACGACCTTCTAGAAACCGGTACTCATATTTCAAGGACACAGATCAAGACTTAATGAACAAAAAGGGCCTTGTTCCACTGTGCCTTAGACTACTGCATGGTACTAAGTATGCCAAGTTGAATTGCCAACAGCCATGAGACAGCTGAACTTAGCTGAAGTTGACTTGTTAAGAACTAAGAGACACTCCCTTAAATCTCGCAAAGCAATTCTAACCAAAGCATCGCGGTGAACATGTATGTCATACTAGTACATGTAGACTAGACTATACTAGATCTAGTACATGACATTGGAGTACACTCATTGTACTGTCCAAAAGCAAGAGAAAATGAACACCTCCGTTCAGGAAAATTTTATAAATACTGTATCACACCACAAAACAGACTTTCTACCGGTTGTAGCTACATTTTATTGCCCACTCTAGAAACATCTCTGAAAGATGGCAATCCGGCAATCCATTTTGTAGCCCACTTGGAATGCCTTTGGTTGATTCTCGGGTAAGATCTTTCTCAGCACAGATGCAAAATGTCCACCAGCCATGGTGCCTGTATTGAAGAATCTGCATTCCCCATCAAAAGGATAGTGGGCCAGGAATTCTGAAAAGAACTGGTTGAAGTGCTTGCATTCACATTCCCTTTGCGGATGGATTCAAAATCTGGAAAGAAGAGGATGTATAACGGGAAAGTTACTACGGTATGGGTTGGAGGGAACTTTGATGAGGATGGGGTGCAGAGAGGGGAGGGCCGATTGCAGGAACACGAGCCAAGCAATCGAGTGTGCAAGCAGGGCAACATCGAAACCACCATGGAGAGGGTGGGAAGGTAGGAGGGCAGGGAGGAGTAAGACTAGCGGAACAGAGGAGG